>JASVEL010006995.1:0-133557 GCA_032618575.1 Nicotiana noctiflora
TCTCGTCGCGAGGAGCTACGTCGCCAGTTCGAGTGGTTGATTCAGGGCGACATGTCTGTGACCCAGTATGAGCTTAGATTCACTCGGTTGGCTAGGCATGCCACATGGATGATCCCCACTGATAGGGAGAGGATCAGGAGGTTCATTGATGGCCTCAGCTACTCTATCCGTATTCTTATGACCGGCGAGCGAGGTTCGTCATCATCGTTTGAGCGGAGTTGCGATATGGCACGCTCCGTTGAGGCGGATCGTCGTCGAGAGAGAGGAGCGAGGAGGCGAGAGGCCTCGCGGTTACGGCGGTTTCGGTGGTGCTCACGTCTGAGGGCATTCCCGGCGAGCGAGAGGTCGCTCGTCTGAACGCTTCTCGTTCGGGCCGCCCGGAGCGAGAGCGGAGGTTCTTATGGTCGTGGTCGACGAGGGTTTCAATAGGGTCAGTCATCGCTTAGTGCCCTTCTAGCCCAGGGTGCAACACCTACTTCTCCAGCACCAGGTGCATGTTATGAGTGTGGTGAGTTTGGCCACGTGAGGAGACAGTGCCCTCGACTACGTAGGGGCGGGGCTCAGCAGAGGGATCGGCCCTCCTCTTCGGCACCATCTCGGTCTAGTAGAGGTGGAGGTCGGTCTTCTCGTGGACGCCCCAGGGCGAGGAGAGGTCTGGTGGAGGCGAGGCACGGTTCTATGCACTTCACGACGGGCGTGATGCGGTTGCCTCCGATGCGTGATTACGAGTATCATTTACGTCATCGCGAGAGATGCCTGCGTTCTATTTGATCCGGGGTCCACATATTCTTACGTGTCCTCTTGTTTTGCACATCGTTTGGGTGCGACTCGTGGTAGTCTTGATTTACCGTTCATGTATCCACCCCAGTGGGTGATACGATTGTTGTGGATCATGTCCATAGATCTTGTGTTGTTTCTATTGGGGGTCTGGAGACCCAGGCAGAGTTGTTATTGTTGGGGATGGTGGACTTTGATGTTATATTGGGTATGGAGTGGTTGTCTCCGTATCATGCTATATTGGACTGTCATGCTAAGACGGTTACGTTGGCCATTCCTGGTATTTCTCAGATTGAGTGGCGGGGTTCGATCGATTTCGTCCCTAGCCGTGTTATTTCGTTCTTAAAAGCTCCAGAAGATGGTTGAAAAAGGGTGTTTATCGTACTTAGCTTTTGTGAGAGATGTGGGAGTCGAGTCTCCTAGCATTGATTATGTACCTATTGTGAGGGATTTTCTAGATGTATTCCCCTCAGACCTGCCGGGCATGCCGTCGGACAGGGATATTGATTTTGGCATTGACTTGGTGCCGGGCACTCAGCCAATATCCATTCCTCCTTATCGGATGGCACCAGCTAAGATGAAAGAACTGAAAGAGTAGCTTCAGGAGCTTTTGGTTAAGGGTTTCATCCGCCCTAGTGTGTCCTCGTGGGGTGCGCCAGTGTTATTTGTTAAAAGAAAAGATGGTTCCATGCGAATGTGTATTGATTATAGGCAATTGAACAAAGTGACAGTGAAGAACAAGTACCCTGTACCGCGCATAGATGATTTGTTTGATCAGTTACAGGGTGCGAGGGTGTTTTCCAAGATCGATCTTCGTTCAGGCTATCATCAGCTGAAGATCAGGGACTCGGATATTATGAAGACTGCATTCAGGACCCGATATGGTCATTATGAGTTTCTTGTGATGTCGTTTGGGGTGACCAACGCCCCAGCAGCATTTATGCATCTGATGAACAGTGTGTTCAGGCCTTATTTGGATTCATTTGTGATTGTGTTCATTGATGACATTTTAGTCTACTCCCGTAGTCAGGAGGAGCATGCTTAGCATTTGAGTATTGTGTTGCAGAGATTGAGGGAGGAAAAGCTATATGCTAAATTCTCCAAGTGCGAGTTTTGGCTCGAGTCAGTAGCATTTCTGGGACATGTGGTGTCTCGTGATGGTATTCAGGTTGATCCGAAGAAGATAGACACGGTGCAGAGTTGGCCTAGACCGACCTCAGCTACAGAGATCAGGAGTTTTCTTGGTTTGGCGGGATATTATCGCCGGTTTGTTCAGGGATTTTCATCCATTGCTTCTTCATTGACTAAATTGACCCAGAAGGGTGCACCGTTCGTGTGGTCGGATGAGTGCGAGGAGAGCTTTCAGAAGCTCAAGACAGCTTTGACCACAGCTCCAGTGTTAGTATTGCCATCAGCTTCAGGTTCGTATACCGTTTATTGTGATGCCTCGAGAGTGGGGATAGGTTGTGTGTTGATGCAGGGAGGTAAGGTAATTGCTTATGCTTCTCGGCAGTTGAAGCCGCATGAGAAGAACTATCCTGTTCATGACTTGGAGCTAGCCGCCATTGTTCATGCATTGAAGATTTGGAGGCACTATTTGTACGGTGTGTCTTGTGAGGTGTATACCGACCATCGTAGTCTCCGGCACTTGTTCAAACAGAAAGACCTTAATTTGAGACAACGGAGATGGCTAGAGTTGCTGAAGGATTATGACATTACTATATTATATCATTCGGGGAAGGCCAATGTGGTGGCCGATGCTTTGAGCCGGAAGGCGGTCGGTATGGGGAGCTTGGCATATATTCCAGCTGACGAGAGGCCATTTGCTTATGATGTTCAGGTGCTAGCCAATCGGCTAGTGAGGTTAGATATTTCGGAGCCCGGCAGGGTATTGGCTTGTGTTGTATCTCGGTCATCTCTATATGATCGTATTCGTGAGCGCCAGTATGATGATCCACATTTGGCTGTCCCGAGGGACAGAGTTCAGCATGATGATGCTAGAGATGTCACCATTGATAGTGACGGCGTATTGAGGATGCAGGGCCGGATATGCGTGCCCAATGTTGATGGCCTTCATGAGTTGATTCTGGAAGAGGCCCATAGCTCGCGGTATTCTATCCATCCAGGAGCCGCGAAGATGTATCAAGATTTGAAACGGCACTATTGGTGGAGAAAGATGAAAATGGACATTGTCAGACATGTATCACGGTGCCTCAACTGTCAGCAGGTTAAGTACGAGCATCAGAGGCCCGGTGGTGTATTTCAGCGCATTGATATTCTTGAGTGGAAATGGGAGAGGATCACTATGGACTTTGGTACTGGACTCCCTCGGACGGCGAGGAAGTTTGATTATGTATGGGTGATTGTGGATAGGCTGACCAAGTCGGCTCACTTCATTCCAGTTAGTACTACCTACTCATCGGAGCGGTTGGCAGCGATCTTTATTCGAGAGATTGTTCGGTTGCATGGAGTCCCGGTGTCTATCATATCCGACAGGGGTACTCAGTTCACTTCTCAGTTTTGGAGAGCATTTCAGCGAGAGATGGGTACGCGGGTTGAGTTGAGTACAGCATTTCACCCCCAGACAGACGGACAGTCTGAGCGCACTATTCGGATCTTGGAGGATATGTTGCGAGCTTGTGTGATTGATTTTGGTGGTTCGTGGGATGAGTTCCTACCACTTGCTGAGTTTGCCTACAACAACGGTTATCAGTCGAGTATTCAGATGGCCCCGTATGAGGCATTGTATGGCAGGCGGTGTAGATCCCCCGTGGGATGGTTTGAGCCTGGTGAGGTTAGATTGATAGGGACTGAGTTAGTCCGGGATGCTCTAGATAGAGCAAAGTTGATCCAGGAGAGGCTTCGTACAGCACAGTCTCGTCAGAAGAGTTATGCGGACCGTAGAGTTCGAGAGTTGTCTTTCATGGTTGGTGACCGAGTATTGTTGAAGATTTCACCTATGAAGGGTGTCATGAGATTTGGGAAAAAAGGAAAGTTGAGTCCCAGGTACATTGGTCCTTTTGAGATACTTAGGAGAGTTGGAGAGGTGGCATATGAGTTGGCATTGCCGCCCAGCTTATCCAGCGTTCATCCAGTATTCCATGTGTCTATGCTCCGGAAGTACATTGGAGATCCGTCTCATGTATTAGATTTCAGCACCATTCGGCTTGATGGTGATCTATCCTATGATGTGGAGCCTATTGCCATTTTGGGACGTCAGGTGAGAAAATTGAGGTCTAAGGAGATTGCATCAGTTAAGGTTCGGTGGAGAGGTCGACCCGTGGAGGAGGCCACTTGGGAGGTCGAGCGGGAGATGCGGAGCAGATATCCTCACTTGTTTGAGATTTCAGGTATGTTTCTTGACCCGCTCGAGGACGAGCGTTTGCTTAAGAGGGGGAGAATGTGACGACCCGGCCCGTCGTCACGGGAATTACCACCCCGTTATGTTGAAATTGTATGTTTTATGCTTTTATATCGGTGTTAAAGTCTATCGGGTGAGTTAGGAGTGAATTGGATTGAAAATGAGGCATATAGCCTTTGTGAAGGAAACTTGAATAAGGAAAGTCAACCCGAAGTTTACTATTTAGTTAGAGGGCTCGGAATCGGATTCTGATGATTCGGTTAGTTTCGGGAGGTGATTTGTGACTTAGGGGAGCGATCGGAATTGAATTTGGAGGCCGGTGTAGAAATAGGCTTGAATTGGCTAAGGTTGAATTTTGGCGAAACCCGAACGGTTTGTGAGATTTTGATCCAGCGGTCGGAATGGAATTCCGACAGTTGCAGTAGCTCCGTTAGGTGATTTTGGATGTGCCTGCAAAATTTGAGGTCATTCGGACGTCGTTTGGTCGGGTTTTTGATTGAATGTGTAATTCGGAATGTTTTAAGGAATTTAGGCTTGAATTTGATGTGAATTATGGGTTTTGATGTTGTTAGACGTGTTTTGAGGATTGGAACAAGTTCGAATAAGGTATTAAGATGTGTTGGTGTGTTTGGATGAGGTCCGGGGGCCTCGGGGTGTTTTCGGATGGTTAAACGGGAGAAAATTGTGGAAAAATTGCGGGTTGGGATCCTGTTCTGTTGTTCCGCTCCTGCGGAATTTTGGACGCGAGGAGCGAGTCCGCGGAAGCGGACGAGATGCGCGGGAGCGGCTGGTTACGCGGAAGCGGAAGTAATTCGGCTGAAGCGGCATCGGCTGGTGCGAGCCGGTGATCGCGAGCGGACGGGGAGAAAATGGGCATGGTCGCGGAGCGGACATTCGGCCGCTGGGCGGGACCGCGAGAGCGGACAATGGTGCGCGAGGCGGATGTTTCCGCGAAGCGGAAGTTTCTTCGCGAAGCGGGTACGCTTAGCGGCCTTTGCTCGCGAGAAGCGGAAATGGCCGGCTAGGCATTGGAACCGCTGAAGCGACCGCTTCGGTCGCGGATACGGGCTCGTAGGAGCGGAAAATATTCCGCGGAAGCGAAAATCGCTGTAAGTAAGTGTATCAGAAGTTAGAAAAAATTTCAGAACATTTCACACATTTTGGGTCTCGGCTTTAGAGGCGATTTGGGCGATTTTGAAGAGAAATTCAAGGGAAATCATCGGGTAATCATCTATGGACTTAAACTATGATTAGTATTGGTAATATTATGCAATTATATCATGAAAATGGAGGAATTTGGGGTAATTTATGGAGGATTTAGCCCTAGGCTTGGACTTTAGAAAATCAAGGTTTTGAATGGGCAAATGGAGTCCGAATTTGGTAAAATTGATATGCTTAGACTCGTATTGAGATGAGGGTTCCGAATATGTGACTTTCGTGATTTTTCGATAAGCGTACCGAAAGTCGGGTTTTGACAACTTTGGGAATTTTGATGTAAATTGAGTTGTATTGATTGGGTGTAGTCTCATTGGCCTAATTTGTTGTATTTCTACTGTATTGGATCAGATTCTACGCGTGCGGAGCTTGATTCTCGTGGCAAGGGCATTGCGGAATAGTCGTCGCGCTGTATTGAGGTGAGTAATAGATGTGGGTGATGACCGGCGGGTTCGAAACCCCGGTATACCACTTTGTGACGCTGTATAGCGGCGAGACACGCACACTCGTGAGAGTGCGGGGTCGATCATGAACTGGAGACTATATATTAGTCCGACCTGTTGATATTGTATTATTGGCTATTCTCGAGCCGTCGAACCTCCTTCTCGGATGGTTGCATATATATATATATTGTGATAATGGCTACTCTTGAGCCGAGGAACCCCCTTCTTGGGCGGTTGAGTATACATGTGGGCCGTGAGCCAGTTATTGGATCCCGCGAGGATCGTTATCATTGTCTTATCATATAGACATGCTAGTTTACTACTAGTCCGCAGCTATTTTTGTTATTATGCTAATTCCAATCTCTGGAACTTGATATTACTGTTTTCCAACTGAAAAATGATAAAAGAGTTTTCAAAAAAACTACTTTTGAGCTTGCGAGGCTGTATCTGCATATTAGCTGACTAGTAGTGGATCGGGCTGCGCGCCGCAGCGAGATATATGTTGGATCGGACTGCACGCCGCAGGAATATCTCTATGAGATGTGCTTGGGCTGTAGGAGCCCCTCCGGAGTCTGAACCCCCACAGTGAGCACGGGTACCCAAAATTGGAGTCGAGCTACGCGCCGTAGCGGTCATATCATGCATTGCATTGCATTTAGCTACATCTGCTAGTTGTTATGCTATTTATTGGTATTTGTTGGTACAGGTACAGTGAAGATTGATTCTATGACAGGGTAGTTGATTATAGCTTTACATAGTGCTTTATTGCGGATTTCTTATACGCTATGTTGTCTTACCCTTGTTTATTACCACTGAGTCTGGCAGTACTCATTTTACTCCCTGCACCTTGTGTGCAGATCCAGGTACCTCTCAGCAGTGATCCAGTAGCTGTGCGAGGCGACGTTTGTGGATATTCGAGGTAGCTGCAGAGTTCGCAGGACCCGATATTCCTTCTTACTGTCTTGATTTTGTATTGACTTTTCTTTCCGCACTTGGTATCTTGTAAACCATTATACACTCATGTTCAGTAGAGGCTCATGACTCTTGACCCTTCGGTCTATTGGAGTTAGTATATTTTGGGACTTGGCTTCCCCGCTGTTGGTATAAGTATTACTATTGTTTCATATATTAATATGCTTAAATGGGCTAAAGAGAGCTTCTAGCTCCGTTGTTTATATTGATTGGTCGGGCTGGCTTAGCAATGTGTTGGCGCCATCACGACCAGATTTGGGGTCGTGACAAAATATAATCCAATTTACAAGTCCGGAGTCAAATCTCATAGGGAACTAAGACTTTGCTCACCATGGTATGTAGACAGATACTGGAATGAAGTGTGCTGACTTGGTCAGCCTATCAACAATGACCCAAATAGCTGCCAGCTCAAGATCATGAACCGGATAATTCTTCTCATGGATTTTCAACTGTCTCGAATCATAAGCAATAACCTTGCCATCATGTATCAATACCGCTTCAAGTCCAGTACGGGATGCATCACAGTAAACTGTGTAAGGCCCTGCACCCATAGGTAATATCAACACTGGTGTTGTAGTCAAAGCCGTCTTGAGCTTCTGAAAGCTCGCCTCACACTCATCTGACCACTTGAACTGGGCACCCTTCTAGGTCAACCTGGTCATCGGGGCTGCAATAGAAGAGAACCCCTCTACAAATCGACGGTAGTAACCTACTAACCACAAGAAACTCTGGATCTCGGTCACTGAAGCTGGTCGAGGACAATTCTGGACTACCTCAATCTTCTTTGGGTCTACCTGAATACCCTCCACTGATACGATATGACTCAAAAAATGCCACCGAACTCAACCAGAACTCGCATTTTGAAAACTTGGCATATAGTTGATTATCCTTCAGAGTATGAAGAACCACTTTGAGGTGCTGCTCGTGCTCTTCCTAGCTGCGGGAGTATACCAGGATGTCATCTATAAAGACTATCACGAACAGATCTAGATAAGGCATGAACACCGGATTCATCAACTCCATGAATGTTGCTAGAGCATTGGTCAACCCGAAAGACATGACCAAGAATTCCTAGTGCCTGTACCTAGTGCAAAACGCTGTCTTAGGAATGTCAGCCGCCCTGATCTTTAGCTGATGGTCGCCCGACCTCAAGTCTATCTTCGAGAACACCCTCTCTCCTTGGAGCTGGTCAAGCAAATCATCAATCCTCGGCAGTGGATATTTGTTCTTTATCATCATTTTGTTTAATTGCTGATAATCAATACACATCGGAATCGAGCCATCCTTCTTCTTCACAAATAACACAGGTGCACCCGAGGAAGAAACACTGGGCCTGATAAAGCCCCTTTCTAGAAGGTCTTGCAACTGATCCTTTAACTGCTTAAACTCCGGTAGGGCCATGCGATAGGGTGGAATAGAGATGGGATGAGTGCCCGGTTCTAGATCAATACAGAAATCAATATCCTTGTTGGGTTGCATGCCCGGCAAGTCTGAAGGGAAAACCTCGGGAAATTCCCATACAATAGGAACTGAATCAATAGAAGGAATTTTTGCGCTGGAATCACGAACATATGCCAAATAAGCTAGACACCCCTTCTCCACTATGCGTCGAGCCTTAACATAGGAGGTAACATTTCGAACGGAGTGGCTTGGGGTCCCTCTTCACTCTAGTCGGGGTGATTCTGGCAAGGCCAATGTCACTGTCTTGGCATGACAATCTAACATAGCATGATACGGGGACAACCAGTCCATCCCCAATATGACATCGAAATCCACCATGTCTAATAGCAATAGATCAATATGGGTCTCAAGACCCCCGAATATAACTACGCACGAACGATGCACCCGGTCGACTACTATAGAGTCACCAACTGGTGTAGACAAATAAACTGGAATATCCAAGGCATAACTAGGCACGGCCAAGTATGGTGCAAAGTAGGAAGACACATATAAATATGTAGACCGGGGGTCAAATAAAACTGAAGCACCTCTGTCACAAACAAGAATGGTACATGTAATAGCAGCATCTGATGCCTTTGCCTCTGGCCTAACTGGTAAACCATAAAATTGGGGATCAACACCTCACCTCTAAGATATGTCTCTGTGACGGTCATCCACTGGCTGACCTCTGCCTCTAGCTGGACGGTCTCTACCTCTACGGTCTCGACCTCCACTCAAGGGCCCATCGCTCAAGTGCAAAACCTAACAAGATGACCTTGGTCACCACAACCGTAACAACATTTAGGCTGATGGGGCTGTTGGCCCTGACAACCTGAATGGCCCCCACGAATACTTTAAAGAGGATGAGCACAGATGGGAGGCTGATCTGAATACTGCTCACGAATCCCACGATCACCTAGACAACTGTATAAAGCTTGGAGGGAGGCTGATCTAAATACTGCTCACGAAACCCACGATCACCCGAACCACCCTGCGAAGCCTGGAGGGCTGACTGAAAAGGCCTGGAAGACTGGCCCCTATCAAAAGATTCCCTGCCTCCAGAAGAAGAACCACTAAATCTGCCGGAATGACGAGGCCTCTTGTCTGAAGGATAACCTCCTCCCCGAGCAAGATCCATCTCAACTTTACAAGCTGCATTAGCTGCCTACTGAAAAGATATGTCACTACCAACTCCCACAGCCATTTGAAGTCGAATCGTCTGATTTAGCCCATCTATAAACCTGCGGACCCTCTCCCGATCAGTGGGGATTATCAAAACCGCATGACGTGCCAGATCAACAAACCTCGTCTCATACTGGGTAACAGTCATAGTGCCCTGCTGGAGGCGCTCAAACTGCCTCCGAAGTGCCTCCCACTGGGTAACAGGGAGAAACTTCTCCAGAAATAACTCTGCAAACTGGTCCTATGTTAAAGCCGGGGACCCTGCTGGTCGAGTCAAACAATAATCTCTCCACCAAGTCTTGGCGGATCCTGAAAGCCTGAATGTGCAGAAGTCAACTCCATTGGATTCCACTATTCCCATAGTCTTGAGAATCTCATGGCAACAAAATAAGAAGTCCTGGGATCCTCTGATGTGGCAACGCTGAAAGTAGTGGTAAACAGCTTGGAGAAACGATCAAGTCTCCATAGAGAATCAAAAGTCATGGCCGCTCCATCTCCGACCTGAGTTGTGGTGCCTGACTGAGTGGCCACTGCTGTCTAAACCACCGTTGCCTGCGGCTGGGGAGCTACTGGCTCTGGAGTACGTGCAGCAGGAGTTTGGCCCCTCCTCCAGCCTAAAAAGCAGCTGGTGTGGCTGGTAATAAGCCTGCTCTAGCAACGCTGTCCATAAAACCCGCTATCGTGACCAGAGCCTTACGAAGATTCGGGGTAAATAATGCCTCCCTTAGGACTTGAGATGGGCCCACAGGAGCTACTGGGACTGGAACCTCCTCACCAATCGCAACATGAGGCTCCACCTCTGGACTCGCTGCCTGGGACTGAGCTCTGCCCCAACCATGGCCTCCGATACGGCATCGGCTCTTACCCCTCACGAAAGCTGCCTAGGGCTTAGGCTGCTAATCAGTAGATGAAGAAGCGCGTGTCCTCACCATCTGCGAAAGGACAGAGTTTAAATTCAATCAGTATTTGAGGAACAAATCGCATGATAAGAAGGAACAAATGAGAGACTTTTTCCTAACTCAATAGACTTTGGAGGACAAGTACAAACGTCTCCGTACCTACCCCTCAAACTCTACTAAGCTTGTTCGTGAGTGGTGAGACCTATGTAACCTAGAGCTTTGATACCAACTTGTCACGACCCGGATTTTTCTCCGTCATCGGGATCGTGATGGCGCCTACTCGTGGTAGCTAGTCAAGCCAAATCATTCAACATTTTCCTGTTCATACCATCATTTTTATACTCATACTTAATAGCAAGAAATAATTACTCAATTTTATAAATGCGGAAGTCTTTGTAAATAGAGATGAACGATAATAATGTAAAACACTGATAAAATCCTCTACCCAAGATGTGGAGTCACCAACTCATGAACTACTAAGGAATACTACACATAGTCGTCTAAAAGAAAATAATAAACATCTGTTTGTCTCGGAACAATGAGACCACAGCAATAAACATAAATAAATAGAAGAGACGCCGGGCCTGCGGACGCCTGCAAGCTACCTCGGTCTCGAAATGCTCAGAAATCCCACAAGTACTCTACTACTACTGCTGCTCTTGCTCGTAACTTGGACCTATGCAAAAACGCAGAGAAGTGCAGTATCAGCACAATCCGACCCCATGTGCTGGTAAGTACCTGGCCTATCCCGGCAAAGTAGTGACAAGCCTAGGACCAGACACTCACATAAACCTGTGCAGTTCTATATATGTACATACCATAAAATAATAGGATTATCAAGTAACACAATTAACAAGAAGCATAATACTGGGGAAACACAATCAGCAACATATAATAAATCAGTAAAGAGAATCAGAGTAAAATAAAAACAGCTATTATCAAAACAAGGAAATTTCAAATAGTTGCACGGCATCACCCTTCGTGCTTTTACTCTCATCCTCACATCCATGGCACGGCATGATCCTTCTTGTATGGTTCAAATAACAACGGCACGGAATGTTCCTTCGTGCATAATCAATATCACAAGGCACGACATGATCCTTCGTGTGTAATCAATAACAGGACATGGTATTACTCTTCGTTCATAATAAGTAAAACAAGGCACGACATGGTCCTTCGTGCATAATCAATAAAATAAGGCACGACATTACCTTTCATGTATAATCAATAAACAAGGAAAGACATCACCCTTCGTGCATTATCACTCTTCCTCACCCTAATAACAATCATAGTAAAGCGTAAAAGAATGAAAACAATTAACATGAACCGTCCCGGCAAGGGACATAATAATCATCACAACAAAGTCCCGGTAAGGGAAAACAATAATCAACTTCACAACCCGGCAAGGGTTCAATATTATGTCTTAAAAATATCCCACAATATATGTCAACAAATGACTCACGGTCATGCTAGACGCCAGTGTATGGATGCTCGTCACCACAACCCATACACCGTACTCGATCACATAGCAATTAGCACATTAATCCTATTTCCTCAAGCTAGGATAGATCAAACACTTACCTCTAAGCCTTGAAGTCCAATTACCCTTCAATTATAGCTTTACCTCGAATTTCAGCCTTCAACTTGCCCGAATCTAATCACAATTGGTTCAATTACTTTAATAAGTACTATATAAATTTGTTTGGATGCTTAAAAATGGTTTTCTCAAAGTTTAACCCAAAATTTTCCAAAACACCCCCAGTCCCACATGGTCGAAACTCGGGGTTCGGACTAAAATCTGGTTACCCATTCCTCACGAGTTCAATTATATGATTTGTTCGAAATCAGACCTCAAATCGAGGTCTAATTCCCCAATTCATAAAAAACCTAGGTTCTACTCAAAAACAAGAATTTCCACCATGAAAACATTTGATTTCTCTTGAAAAATATGTTTAATGATGTTAGGAATTGAAAGAATTAAGTAAAAAGTGACTTACAAGTGTTTTGTAGTGATTTTACTTTGGGAGAATCGTGTGTGATGTGTTGGGTTTTGAAAGAATGAAGAAAAGAGGTGTAAAATTCGTTTAAGTATCCGATTGCACAGCTGCGGATATGGGAATTGCGAACATTTGTTCGCAATTGAGAACATAGAAGGTTTTTGACTGAGGCCCTCGCATTTGCGAGAATCCGTTTGCATTTGTGAACTTAGCTCAAAACTGAGACCTCCACATTTGCGACATTTTAGTCGCATTTGCGAACTTGTGTTATTCACTGAAGGCCTCGCATTTGCGAGGTATTATTCGCATTTGCGATCCTATGCATTCCCCTGCCATCTTCGCATTTGCGAAGATTATGCGAACTAAAGCTAATCTGAGTCTTCTCGCAAATTGCGGGTATTTCTTCGCAATTGCGAAGGTACTAGCTGGGGAAAAATACCAGCTGTGTTATTTTTCAAAATTTGCTCCAACGACCTATCAAATCTCTATCCGAGCCCTCGGGCTCCAAACTAAACATGCACACAACTTCAAAAACGTAGTACAACCTTGCTCGTGCGATCAAATCGCCAATATAACATCATTTTCATCAAATCAAGCCTCAAGTTCATGATTTTCTTCTTTTAACTTCATAAACTTTCAAATTTGGAACTCAAGGTTCAAAACACATCAAACGACGTTCAAATGTCGTCAAACTTTTCAGGAAGCACTTATAAAATATTTAAGACTTGTACCGGGCGTTGGAACCAAAATACGAGCCCGATACCATGGTCATTTAATCCATTTTCATTTAATAATTTCACCAAAAATAATTTAACAGAAAAATTCATATCTTGGGCTCTAGGCCTCAGAATTCGACTCCGGACGCATGCCCGAGTCCCATATTTTCCTACTGACCTTCCGGGACCGTCCGATCTCGGGTCAGGGTCCGTTTACCAAAAATATTGACCAAAGTCAACTATATCAATATTAATATCAATTTTCTTCAAATGTTTCATAGAATTCACATATTCTAGCACAAAACCTTTCCGGCTACCTGCCCGGACAATGCACGTAAATCGAGGCAACATAAAATGAGGTTTTCAAGGCCTCGAGAGCGCGTGGCAAATGAGGAAAACATGTGATGACCCTTTGGGTCGTCACATCATATATATATATATATATATATATATATATATATATATATATATATATATATATATATATATATACATCATATATATATATATATATATATACACACACACACGCACAACGCGCGTACGATGGGCATGTTTTTATAATTGTCTGGCAAATTACTAAATATGGTCGAAGATAATGGGTGCTTAAGCACTCGCAGAGGCCTACGTAGATCCGATAAAAATAGCACGGTATAGCCAGTTTTCAGACTGATCATTCCCAAATAGCCAGTGTATACCAAGTCAATATAAAATAGCTACTATTTTGCTGCAGTAGAGACCGGTCCCGCATAATATACTAGAGTTTGGTGCACTTGTGTAAGAACTCCAGCACGGTATACTTTGCTGGCTCCGATATAATATACTAGAGACTGGAGCACTGTGCTCCAAACTCCAGTATATTATACTAGACGATTATACTTGTTGGAATTCCAGTATATTATGCTGGAGTTCTAGTATATTTATGTTAGAACTCCATCATATTACTTATGTTGCAACTCCAACATAATATACTGGATTATTTTTCGAGTTTTGAAAAATATTTTTGTTCAGATTTATCTTTACATAAAAAGTGGCTAAATTTCGATTACTTTTGAAATTGGGCTATTTTCGAACGACCAGTTATAAATCTGGCTATTTTGTAATTTCTCCCTATTCCGCCGCTGCAATTTAGTTAGTCCAATAAATAAAAGAATCCGCCTCACACAAATTAAATTAATACTATAATATATAATTAATTTTCTTATTTTTTTCACCGCCAATACTCTTCATGCGAAAATAAATATATGAACCTAAAGAGTTTTATCAACTTGAAAAATAAATTACTCATATGATGATCTCCAAAAAGAATACAGTTGAATTCTTTGCTAATTATTTAATTCAAAGACTAATTATTTATTTTCAATATTAAAGATAATTTATTTATTTTTATGATGGGGATATTAAAAAAAATAGATATTTTTGAACGCTTTCCTACTCGAGCAACATTTTCTTATCATTGATTTTCGTATAATATTTACATATTACATTCAACAATTAAGAAAAATATTTATTAGTTACATTCCTCTTTCTTTTAATACTAGTATCTATGAACGTGCTTTGCACGTTAATAATGGCACGTGATGGTTTAACCATTTAAATCATCTAAAAGCTAAATAATATTATTACATTAGCGTGATATATGAATTCAAAATAGATCATTAGAACTTACACAAATGATCAATTTAATCATATTAGTTAGATAATTACGTATTATAGTTTAAAATTATTTAATTTGATGGTATCATACGAACACTTCTTTGTAGATGATTTTTTTTGTGTATGTTTTCTTCAAATGCTTTGGTTGCTCTGTCATAACCAGAACTCTTATTGTCGATATTGATATTCATTCCTCTTGAAAGTGCAACAATAATTGTTCATGCAAAAAAATATATTACGATAAATATAGTTTAAGTATAATTTTGGAAAGCTAAGCTTTACAGTCTCTGATTTCGTCTATTTTGATACTATCCATAGTACATGACAAAAATTACCTTCCAAGCCATTAGTTTTTCACCAAATGGTTCACTAGTATTTAATATATCTCCAAGGACAATTATTTTGATCATTTAACACTTCGCCATAAACGCTTCATCACATATTATCAATTTTACTTTCCTTTATAAATTTAGCATTGTTGCTCTGCTTTGATGTATTTATGATGATTATTTCAGTTGTTTGAAGAGGTATATCAAATATAAACTGAGTGGCCTCATAATAAAATCATTGCTGGTAGATCGTTTGTTATTATTACTAATACTATCATGCCTCTTGATTTGACATTTGCAAGTAATGCATGACATATAAATATTTTCGATTCCGTCGGTGACATCTACAAAGGATAATCCCGCTATAAGTGCTGACTCTTTATAATATAGCCTTGAAAGTTTGTTATTGTTTAGGTTTTAGCTTTGATTGTACTTCCAGATACACTTCTATGGTTGTTTGATCCTTAGTACAATAATAACATTTTTACTTTGTGTTCAAATTTTTTTAATCTCTAACGCCCTTTTTATAGAATAAATTTATGTACCCTAAGATTTTTCTTAACTTGATAAATAATTTCACTCATATGATAACTTTAAAAATAATTGAATTGCATTCTCTTGCTAAATAATTAATTGAAAGATTTAATTTATTTGGTCTTAACAAAAATAATTTATTTTATGTTGATTCAGATTCTTAATATTAGTTCATCTCATGTTTTGAAGATTTAATCTTAATAATAATTTGATCCATCATAAATTTTCTTTTCAAAGAGTAAAAAGATCGATCTCACATGTCACGTTTGGATCTTTATGTTTGCTGAATTATTAGTGCTATTGACTTTTAATAACTATTTTTCTTTCTATTTCTCACACATTTATATTTTAAATATATTCTTAGTTGTTGTTTAATAATTGGTATATATTTCAATAATTGATTAAAATATATATTCATTGAGTAGGAAAACAATTCAAATATTATATAAAATATATTTATGTCAATATTTTTTCTCAATTTCAACGGCTCGTGTAGTCCATTTAATATTACCGTTATTTTCTCTCAGTTTTGGATATTATTGAGTGGTAAAATGTATTGTTTATATGGAGAATTATTATGAAATTAATTTTATTAAACCTTCCGACATACTTTTATTAAGAAAATAGATAATTTTAATGTTAAAATATTAAATATTAAAAAATTTAATAAAAGTTCACGTGGTCCAAAACATATGTTATTTTAGTTATGTTCTTTCCCTATGAGTTCTTCTATTTAGGACTATTTTGATATATCAAACAAAAGAGGAATTGGCTATTGGACTCAAGCTCCAAAATGAGATCCTAAAAGCTAGTTGTCACGACCCAAACCCCGGTCGTGATGGCGCCCAACACAATGCTAGGCAAGCCCGACCATATTATCTCATTAACCAGTCAATTATTAAATAAATTAAACTTAAACAGTAGTTAGTCATAACAGGTGATAACCGAAACGTCAAAACATACAAAATACGGTCCCAAACATATCGTGGTGTCACGAGACTGAGCCTCTACAGAATAGCATCCTAATACAACCAAGTCTAGTCAAATAGGAAATCAACAAGATGATAAAGAAGGAGAAACAAGCTCTGCGGACGCTGGCAGCTACCTCGTAGTCTCCGCAAAAGTAGACAAGGATCAGCAGCTAAAATGTCTCAACTGCTCTCGGGTACCTGTGGATCTGCACAGAAAGTGCAGGGGAGTGGGGTGAGTATATTTCAACTCAGTGAGTAACAATAATAAATAATAACTGAAAGTAAGAACTCCTGTGCTATCACTTAGCAGTTCTAAGGCAACCTTCACAAGTACGTCATCACTATAGTAGTACTTTAACCTTCAGTCTACGTTTATCTCTACAAGATTCCACACTGAACTAACCCTCGCTCGTACCCCTACGGTGTACGGCCATCTCAACATATAAAGTCACATACTTAAGTCTATAATGTATAAGTATTTGAGTAAATAGTAGGGTATGATTAAGTATAATGCTGCGGCGTGCAGCCCGCTCCAATACATATACCGCTGCGGCGCGCCAGCCCGCTCCATTTTACGTCGACGGCGCTCACTGGGGGTGTATACAGACTTCGGAGGGGTTCCCTAGGCCCAAGCGCTATGGTGCTATGACGTGCAGCCAGGTCCACCATATATCACTGTGGCGTGCAGTCCGATCCAATATATATATATACATATATAATTATACTGCTGCGGCGTGTAGCCCGATCCCATGATATACACCAGCGCTCACTGAGAATGTGTGCGGACTCGGACTCCGAAGGGGCTCCTACAGCCCAAGCGCAATAATACTGCGGCGTGCAGTCCGTCCCACGTGTATATTACATGTATATTACATCCATATCCCAGTCAGTATGCACTTGGCCTCTCAGGCCCAATATAATATATCACAATGGCTCCTTGACCCTGTCTCAGTTAATATAGACTTGGCCTTTCAGGCCCAATATAACATCTCGTAGTGGGTCCTTGACCCTGTCTCATCTCAATCGGTATAAACTTGGCCTTTCAGGCCCACTCGGCTAGAACAGGGAATTCCACCCTAGATAATCTCTCTCAATGTACACATCTAGTACAGGCTCATATTATGCTATACGGCTAGAGCCATGGCTGAGTGTATATTTCCAACACAATGTAAGGTCACCTAGCTCTATAGGTTCCCTAATGCTCTACAGATCGGCACGAGGCCCCAAACATGGCTATTAGCCCAATGGTACAGTTATAACCTCATTAACAGTTGTACAACACGGTATTCTATTAGCCGGGAAGGACTAAGTCCGAATCCCCTATCACAATGTCACCACGCCCATCATAGAACGCGTGTCTCATCTCAATATAGCACTGTAAAGTGCTAGTACGGGGTTTCAAACCCTCAGTACATTATTTACTACTACCACTCACCTCGAACCGGTAGAAGCTTCAATCCGCCTTGCGCTTGCCTCGCAATTCAATCTCCTCGGATGCCAACTCTGCTCAAAATCATAGAAAATGCATCAATATACGCTAATTTCACGAAATTCATTCGAAATAACCCAATTTATATCGAAACCCACAAGTTGTCAAAACCCGACTTTTGGTACACTTGTCGAAAAATTACAAAAATCACATATTCGGAATCCTCATCTCGATACGAGTCTAGGCATATAAAATTTACCAAAATCGGACTCCATTTGCCCATTCAAAACCTTGATTTTCTAAAATCCAAGACTAGGGCTAAATCTTCCATAATTACCCCAAATTCCTTCATTTTCATGATATAATTGCATGATATTATCAATACTAATCATAATATGAGTTCATAGTTGATTACCTGATGATTTCCCTTGATTTCCTCCTCAAAATCGCCCAAAATCGCCCTTAAGCCGAGACCCCCAAATGTTAAAATGTTTCTGAAATTTTCTAACTTCTGATACACTTACTTACAGCGATTTTCGCTTCTGCGGAACATTTTCCGCTTCTACGCTCCCGTATCCGCGACCAAAGGGTCGCTTCAGCGGTTCCAGGCCTAGCCGGCCATTTCCGCTTCTGCGAACAAAGGGCCGCTTCTGCGCGTCCGCTTCTGCGAAGCTTTTCCCGCTCCTGCGGGTTTTTCCCGCTTCTGCGTCTAGGCGTCCGCTTCTGCGGACTCGCCTAAGCGCTAGCCTTCCGCTTCCGCGATAATTCCCCCATAGCCCTTGGCCGCTTCTGCGGCTCAACTTCCGCTTCAGCGGTGCCGCACCTGCGGGCTCCTCTCCGCTTCCGCGATCACAAGCGCTTCTGCGCTCCAATATCCGCTTCTGCGGACTCGCTCCTGCGATCAAAATTCCGCAGGAGCGAAAATGACAGAACCAGAACTCTCAACTTGAAATTTCCATATTTTTCTCCCGATTAACCATCCGAAAACACCCCGAGGCCCCCGGGACCTCATCCAAACATACCAACACATCTTAATACCTTATTCGAACTTGCTCCAATCCTCAAAACACGTCTAACAACATCAAAACCCATAATTCGCATCGAATTCAAGCCTAAATTCCTTAAAACATTCCAAATTACATATTCAATCAAAAACCCGACCAAACGACGTCCGAATGACCTGAAATTTTGCAGGCACATCCTAAATCATCTAACGGAGCTACTGCAACTGTCGGAATTCCATTCCGACTCCCCGATCAAAATCTCACCTACCTTTCGGATTTCGCCAAAATTCAACCTTAGCCAATTCAAGCCTATTTCTACACGGGCCTCCAAATTCAATTCCGATCGCTCCCCTAAGTCACAAATCACCTTCCGGAACTAACCGAATCATCAGAATTCGATTCCGAGCCCTCTAACCAAATAGTCAACTCCGGGTTGACTTTCCTTATTCAAGTTTCCTTCACAAAGGCTATATGCCTCATTTTCAATCCAATTCACTCCTAACTCACCCGATAGACTCTAACACTGATATAAAATCATAAAACATGTATTTACAACATAACGGGGTGGTAATTCCCGTGACGACGGGCCGGGTTGTCACATTCTCCCCTTCTTAAGCAAACGCTCGTCCTCGAGCGGGTCAAGAAACATACCTGAAGTCTCAAACAAGTGAGGATATCTGCTCCGCATCCCCCGCTCGATCTCCCAAGTGGCCTCCTCCACGGGTCGACCTCTCCACTGAACCTTAACTGATGCAATCTCCTTAGACCTCAATTTTCTCACCCGACGACCCAAAATAGCAACAGGCTCCACATCATAGGATAAATCACCATCAACTGAATGGTACTGAAGTCTAATATATGAGACGGATCTCCAATGTACTTCCGGAGCATAGACACATGGAATACTGGATGAACGCTGGATAAACTGGGTGGCAAGGCTAACTCATATGCCACCTCTCCAACTCTCCTGAGTATCTCAAAAGGACCAATATACCTGGGACTCAGCTTCCCTTTCCTTCCGAACCTCATGACACCCTTCATGGGTGAAATCTTCAACAATACTCTGTCTCCAACCATGAAAGACAACTCTCGAACTCTACGGTCCGCATAACTCTTTTGACGAGACTGTGCTGTACGAAGCCTCTCCTGGATCAACTTTGCTCTATCCAGAGCATCCTGGACTAACTCAGTCCCTATCAATCTAACCTCACGAGGCTCAAACCATCCCACGGGGGATCTACACCGCCTGCCATACAATGCCTCATACGGGGCCATCTGAATACTCGACTGATAACTGTTGTTGTAGGCAAACTCAGCAAGTGGTAGGAACTCATCCCACGAACCACCAAAATCAATCACACATGCCCGCAACATATCCTCCAGGATCTGAATAGTACGCTCAGACTGCCCGTCTGTCTGGGGGTGAAATGCTGTACTCAACTCAACCCTCGTACCCATCTCTCGCCGAAATGCTCTCCAAAACTGAGAAGTGAACTGAGTGCCTCTGTCAGATATAATAGACACTGGGACCCCATGCAACCTGACAATCTCCCGAATAAAGATCCATGCCAACCGCTCCGATGAGTAAGTAGTACTAACTGGGATGAAATGTGCGGACTTAGTCGGCCGATCAACAATCACCCATACAGAATCAAACTTCCTCGCTGTCCGAGGTAGCCCAGTAACAAAATCCATGGTGATCCTCTCCCATTTCCACTCGGGAATAACCATATGCTGAAGAACACCGCCCGGTCTCTGATGCTCATATTTGACCTGCCGGCAATTGAGGCACTTAGCTACATGCCTAACAATATCCATCTTCATTCTCCTCCACCAGTAGTGCTGTCTCAAGTCTTGGTACATCTTTGCGACACCTGGGTGAATAGAGTACCGCGAACTGTGTGCCTCCTCAAGTATCAACTCCCGCAAACCATCAACATTGGGCACACATATACGGCCCTGCATCCTCAAAACACCATCACTGTCGATAGTCACATCTCTAACATCATTATGCTGCACTTTGTCCTTAAGGACAAGCAAATGTGGGTCATCATACTGTCGCTCCCTGATGCGATCATATAAGGAAGATCGAGAAACAACACAAGCCAACACCCGACTCGGCTCCGAAATATCTAGTCTCACTAGCCGATTGGCTAGAGCCTGAACATCATAAGCAAATGGCCTCTCCCCAACTGGGATGAAAGCTAAGCTGCCCATGCTAACCGCCTTCCGACTCAAGGCATCGGCCACCACATTGGCCTTCCCCGGATGATACAAAATAGTGATATCATAGTCCTTAAGCAACTCCAACCACCTCCGCTGTCTCAAATTAAGGTCCTTCAGTCTGAATAAGTGCTGAAGGCTGCGATGATCCGTGAACACCTCACAGGAGACACCATACAAGTAATGCCTCCAAATCTTCAAAGCATGAACTATGGCTGCTAGCTCCAAATCATGAACAGGGTAGTTCTTCTCGTGGGGCTTCAATCGACGAGAAGCATAAGCAATGACCCTACCCTCCTGCATCAACACACAACCAATGCCCACTCCTGAGGCATCACAATAGACAGTATAAGAATCTGAAGCTGTCGGTAGAATCAAGACTGGTGCTGTGGTCAATGCTGTCTTGAGCTTCTGGAAGCTCTCCTCGCACTCCTCGGACCATAAGAAAGGAACACCCTTCTGAGTCAATCTAGTCAAGGGTGAAGCAATAGAAGAGAACCCCCTTAACGAATCGGCGATAATACCCTGCCAATCCCAGAAAGCTACGGATCTCAGTAACTGAGGTCGGTCTGGGCCAATTCTGCACTGCCTCGACCTTCCTCGGATCTACCCGAATACCATCACGGGACACCACGTGTCTTAAGAATGCCACGGTCTCAAGCCAGAACTCACATTTGGAAAACTTGGCATACAGCTTCTCCTCTCTCAATCTCTGCAACACAATACTCAAGTGCCGAGCATGCTCCTCCTGGCTACGAGAGTAGACTAGTATGTCATCAATGAATACGATCACAAATGAATCAAGATACGGCTTGAATACACTGTTCATCAGATGCATAAATGCTGTTGGGGCATTGGTCAGCCCAAAAGACATCACAAGGAACTCATAGTGACCATATATGGTCCGGAATGCAGTCTTCATAATGTCGGACTCTCTAATCTTCAGCTGATGGTAGCCTGAACGAAGATCAATCTTCGAGAACACCCTAGCTCCCTGGAGCTGATCAAATAAGTCATCAATACGAGGCAGAGGATACTTATTCTTCACTGTTACTTTGTTTAGCTGCCTATAGTCAATACACATCCTCATAGATCCGTCCTTCTTCTTAACAAACAGGACCGGTGCACCCCACGGCGACACACTCGGCCGAATGAACCCCTTATCTAGGAGTTCCCGGAGCTGCTCCTTCAATTCCTTCAACTCAGCTGGTGCCATACGATACGGAGGAATAGAAATAGGCTGAGTGCCCTGGCACCAAATCGATACCAAAATCAATATCCCTGTCCGGCGGCATGCCCGGCAGGTCCGAGGGAAACACATCAGGAAAGTCTCGCACAATGGGAACAAAATCAATACTGGGAGTCTGGGCCTCGACCTCCCGCACAAATGCTAAATAAGAGAGACATCCTTTCCCAACCATTCGTTGGGCCTTGAGGAAAGATATTACCCTGCTAGGTACATACTCAGTCGTGCCTCGACACTCGATCCTCTGAATGCCCGGCATAGCCAAAGTGACTGTCTTAGCATGACAGTCCGGAATAGCATGACATGGAGATAACCAGTCCATGCCCAATATAACATCAAAATCAATCATGCTGAGGAGCAACAGGTCTACTCGGGTCTCCAGACCTCCAATAGTGACCAAACAGGACCGGTATACATGGTCCACAACAATAGTATCCCCTACCGGGGTAGATACATGCACTGGCAGCTCAAGACTCCCTCGGGTCGTGCCCGAATGAGGAGCAAAATATGTAGACACATAAGAATAAGTAGAACCGGGATCAAACAATACTGAGGCATCTCTGTGGCAGACTGAAATAATACCTGTAATGACATCATCAGAAGCAACAGCCTCAGATCGGCCCTGAAAAGCATAGCATCTAGCCCGACCGCCTGATCGGCCTCCCCCTCGAGGGCGACCCCTAGCTGTCTGACCCTCACCCCTAGCTGGCGGGGCGGGTGCTGGAGTAGAAGGACCGGATGAGCCGGCTGCCCCCTCTGCTGATAAGATCCGGAAACAAGACGGGGACACTCCCTACGGTGATGCCCAAACTCTCCGCGCTCGTAGCAACTCCCCGGTGCTGGGTACTGAGACTGATAAGGACCTCTGGCGCTGGAATGGCCAGCTGATGAACTAGGCCGAGATGAACCCTGAGCGGATGGGGCCTGTGAAGAACTCTGAGCTGGCATGGCACTGAGAGCTGGCTGGCTCTGGTGCGAACCCTGATAATCCTGTCTAGGAGACCATCTGCGACGATCTGAGCGTCTCGACTGCGAAGACCTGAAAGAGCGACCTCGGCTCCGCTGACTCTGGCCTCTGGTCTGTGTGCCACTGGAACTCGCTGCTCCTCGAGGCCTCTTGGCCTCCCTCTCATCCCGCTCCCTGCGATGATCTGTCTTAATGCCGTGAGCAATATCCACGGCATCCTCAAATGTACGACTCAAAACCCTCTCCCGAGTCATCAGAATACGAATGGGATAAATGAGCCCGTCCACGAAGCGCCCAATCCTCTCTCTGTCGGAATGAACCAACCACGGTGCATATCTGGACAACTCTGTAAACCTGATCTCATACTTTGACACTGACATGTCCCCCTGACGGAGACCCTCAAACTGCCTACGCATCTCCTCTCTCCGAGATCGAGGCACCCATTTCTCCAAAAACATAGTGGAGAACTCCGGCCATGATAGTGGTGCTGCTCCGGCTGGCCTGCGGCGTTCATAAGCCTCCCACCAAGCGAAGGCTGGTCCCTGAAACTGAAAGGTAGTGAAAGATACCCCACTAGACTCCAATATCCCTGCCGTACAAAGCATCCGACGACACTTATCCAGAAAACCTTGGGCGTCCTTGCCCGGAGCACCAGTGAACACTGGAGGAGATAACCTGGTGAACCTCTCGAGACGACGCTTCTCATCGTCTGTCATAGCTGGGACCCTGTCCCCCTGAATCTGATCTGCTGGCTGAACCGGTACCACAGGCTGAACTGGAGGAGTCTCTGGTGTCTGTAATCCCTGCACTGCTGGCTCTGGAGTGCGTACTGCGGGGGTCTGATGACCACCCCCGATCCCCGATGCAGCTGCTGCAGTAGTAACTGAAACCGCCTGTGCTAGGCCAGTGCAGACTGCTAGTATCTGAGCCAGGGTCTCCTGTAGACCCGGAATAGCAATGGGCGCAGCTGGTGCCTGATCTGGTGCTGCTGGCACCTCTGCAACTGGGGGCTGTGGGTCAGCTGGCGCTGCCTCAGCTGCCCTAATTCCGCCACGCCCACGACCGCGTCCACGGCCTCTGGTAGGTGGTAGTGGTGGTCGTCCTCCACGTCCGGATGATCGAGTTCTCGCCATCTGCGAGAGAATAGAATGTCAAAGTTCAGTTCAAGTCAAAAGTAATCGCACGACAAGAATTCCAAGAATTGAAACTTTTCCTAAAAAGGTTTGCAGCCTCCCGAGGATAAGTACAGGCGTCCCCGCACCGATCCACGAGACTCTACCAACCGGCTCATGACTCGCGAGACCTGTTAACCTAGGCTCTGATACCAACTTGTCACGACCCAAACCCCGGTCGTGATGGCGCCCAACACAATGCTAGGCAAGCCCGACCATATTATCTCTTTAACCAGCCAATTATTAAATAAATTAAACTTAAACAGTAGTTAGTCATAACAGGTGATAACCGAAACGTCAAAACATACAAAATACGGTCCCAAACATATCGTGGTGTCACGAGACTGAGCCTCTACGGAATAGCATCCTAATACAACCAAGTCTAGACAAATAGGAAATCAACAAGATGATAAGGAAGGAGAAAACAAGCTCTGCGGACGCTGGCAGCTACCTCGTAATCTCCGCAAGAGTAGACAAGGATCAGCAGCTACAATGTCTCAACTGCTATCTGGCACCTGTGGATCTACACAGAAAGTGCAGGGGAGTGGGGTGAGTATATTTCAACTCAGTGAGTAACAATAATAAATAATAACTGAAAGTAAGAACTCATGTGCTATCACTTAGCAGTTCTAAGGCAACCTTCACAAGTACGTCATCACTATAGTAGTACTTTAGCCTCCGATCTACGTTTATCTCTACAAGATTCCACACTGAACTAACCCTCGCTCGTACCCCTACGGTGTACGGCCATCTCAACATATAAAGTCACATACTTAAGTCTATAATGTATAAGTATTTGAGTAAATAGTAGGGTATGATTAAGTATAATGCTGCGGCGTGCAGCCCGCTCCAATACATATACCGCTGCGGCGCGCAGCCCGCTCCATTTTACGTCGACGACGCTCACTGGGGGTGTATACAGACTTCGGAGGGGCTCCCTAGGCCCAAGCGCTATGGTGCTATGACGTGCGGCCAGGTCCACCATATACACTGTGGCGTGCAGTCCGATCCAATATATATATATATATATATACATATATGCTGCGGCGTGTAGCCCGATCCCATGATATACACCAGCGCTCACTGAGAATGTGTGCGGACTCGGACTCCGAAGGGGCTCCTACAGCCCAAGCGCAATAATACTGCGGCGTGCAGTCCGTTCCACATGTATATCACTGCGGCGTGTACATGTATATTACATGTACATTACTGCGGCGTGCAGTCCGATCCAATACAGGTATCTATATACATAATACCTCATAATGGGTCCTCGACCCTATCCCGGTCAGTATGTACTTGGCCTCTCAGGCCCAATATAATATATCACAATGGGTCCTTGACCCTGTCTCAGTTAATATAGACTTGGCCCTTCAGGCCCACTCAGCTAGAACAGGGAATTCCACCCTAGATAATCTCTCTCAATGTACACATCTAGTACGGGCTCATATTATGCTATACAGCTAGAGCTATAGCTGAGTGTATATTTCCAACACGATATAAAGGTCACCTAGCTCTATAGGTTCCCTAATACTCTACAGATCGGCACAAGGCCCCAAACATGGCTATTAGCCCAATGGTACAGTTATAACCTCATTAACAGTTGTACAACACAATATTCTATTAGCCGGGAAGGACTAAGTCCGAACCCCCTATCACAATGTCACCACGCCCGTCATAGAACGCGTGTCTCATCTCAATATAGCACTGTAAAGTGCTAGTACGGGGTTTCAAACCCTCAGTACATTATTTACTACTACCACTCACCTCGAACCGGTAGAAGCTTCAATCCGCCTTGCGCTTGCCTCGCAATTCAATCTCCTCGGATGCCAACTCTGCTCAAAATCATAGAAAATGCATCAATATACGCTAATTTCACGAAATTCATTCGAAATAACCCAATTTATATCGAAACCCACAAGTTGTCAAAACCCGACTTTTGGTACACTTGTCGAAAAATTACAAAAATCACATATTCGGAATCCTCATCTCGATACGAGTCTAGGCATATAAAATTTACCAAAATCGGACTCCATTTGCCCATTCAAAACCTTGATTTTCTAAAATCCAAGACTAGGGCTAAATCTTCCATAATTACCCCAAATTCCTTCATTTTCATGATATAATTGCATGATATTATCAATACTAATCATAATATGAGTTCATAGTTGATTACCTGATGATTTCCCTTGATTTCCTCCTCAAAATCGCCCAAAATCGCCCTTAAGCCGAGACCCCCAAATGTTAAAATGTTTCTGAAATTTTCTAACTTCTGATACACTTACTTACAGCGATTTTCGCTTCTGCGGAACATTTTCCGCTTCTACGCTCCCGTATCCGCGACCAAAGGGTCGCTTCAGCGGTTCCAGGCCTAGCCGGCCATTTCCGCTTCTGCGAACAAAGGGCCGCTTCTGCGCGTCCGCTTCTGCGAAGCTTTTCCCGCTCCTGCGGGTTTTCCCGCTTCTGCGTCTAGGCGTCCGCTTCTGCGGACTCGCCTAAGCGGCTAGCCTTCCGCTTCCGCGATAATTCCCCCATAGCCCTTGGCCGCTTCTGCGGCTCAACTTCCGCTTCAGCGGTGCCGCACCTGCGGGCTCCTCTCCGCTTCCGCGATCACAAGCGCTTCTGCGCTCCAATATCCGCTTCTGCGGACTCGCTCCTGCGATCAAAATTCCGCAGGAGCGAAAATGACAGAACCAGAACTCTCAACTTGAAATTTCCATATTTTTCTCCCGATTAACCATCCGAAAACACCCGAGGCCCCCGGGACCTCATCCAAACATACCAACACATCTTAATACCTTATTCGAACTTGCTCCAATCCTCAAAACACGTCTAACAACATCAAAACCCATAATTCGCATCGAATTCAAGCCTAAATTCCTTAAAACATTCCAAATTACATATTCAATCAAAAACCCGACCAAACGACGTCCGAATGACCTGAAATTTTGCAGGCACATCCTAAATCATCTAACGGAGCTACTGCAACTGTCGGAATTCCATTCCGACTCCCTGATCAAAATCTCACCTACCTTTCGGATTTCGCCAAAATTCAACCTTAGCCAATTCAAGCCTATTTCTACACCGGGCCTCCAAATTCAATTCCGATCGCTCCCCTAAGTCATAAATCACCTTCCGGAACTAACCGAATCATCGGAATCCGATTCCGAGCCCTCTAACCAAATAGTCAACTCCGGGTTGACTTTCCTTACTCAAGCTTCCTTCACAAAGGCTATATGCCTCATTTTCAATCCAATTCACTCCTAACTCACCCGATAGGCTTTAACACTGATATAAAATCATAAAACATGTATTTACAACATAACGGGGTGGTAATTCCCGTGACGACGGGCCGGGTCGTCACAAATACATACTAAATTAAATAGTAATAGCACATCATAATACGTTTTCAAATTAAATTAGTAATTGAAATTTTTAAGAAGTATATCTTAAAGTAATATGATTACATGACTTAAAATATGTCTATATCCCAACAGTAATTATACTAATAGGAAATTTAACGTGTTCTCAAAGGTATTAGGTTTACATGCTAACGTGTAGTATTATATGTCTATGCTCTAAATTAATTATACTAATAGGATTCTTAAAGATAATCATGTAAGATTCCTAACTTGTAATACTATGTCCGTAAAACTAATAGGATTACAAATGTCTAGAATTCCAGTTATGTTCTTTTATTGTGAGTTATTATGCTTAATATTATAAGCTTATTTTTGTAAACCGATATTATATTTAGGCTTCTATAATAATATAGATATAGATATTTAGATAGATAATACATATATAAATTATTAGCAACGTCTGGAGCTTATTGTTGGAGTTCCCAAAATACAGGTTTAGCGGTTTAAATGTACAAATATAATATTTCTTTTAGTTGAATTCAATGTTTTAGATATTAGATTCTTATATATTACAATATTATCTAATAATAATTACAATTTTTATCTAATTACCATATTATCTGATATTGAACTATTTGTTAAAATATTTTATCTTGCAAATAATAAAATTAGATCAATAGCCATAATAAATTCAATTTGAATAGAAGCATGCATAAGAGTGTAACTTTTTCTGCGTTGTTAATTGTCAATAGTATTCACGAGGATATTTATAAAACTTAAATAGGTTCGTATATCATTAGGTTTTGGAATGTAAGTTGGAATCCTAGGAATCTTCCAACACACAGGCTACATTAATATATTTTATTGGAAAAAAAGCCTAAACCAATTAAAAACCAAATCGGATACAAAAGAAAATATTACAATTATATCCAATATTATAGCTATATTTTATGACTATTTTGTTAAACCGATATTGTATTCATACGTTTATAATAATATAGAAGATATAGATAAGTAGTATAAAAATATGTCCATATCCCGAAAGTAATTATACTAATAGGAAATCTAACGTGTTCCTAAAGGTATTAGGTTTACATGCTAACATGTAGTGTTATATATCTATGTCCGAAACTAATAAATCTTTTTAATACTTATTTTTCTATTTTTATATTATTACTATTGATAGCTTCAAATGAAAAAGAACTCCTACCACTAATAAATTAAAGTCTCAATCTTGCTTTTTATTCTTATAAGAATCATTGAATTTGTCTTAAATTCTTATGGGTATCTACTTGAATGGTTAAAAGTTAAAAACATTTCCACGAAGCTTTAATTGAAATCAAAATCTAAATTTTTTGAAAGTCATAATCCAACATATTCGAAAATATTTGAAGGATAATAGGATTTCTAAAGGTAATCGTGTATGATTCATAATTTGTAGTATTATGTCCTAAAATTAATAGGATTATAAGACAAATATCTAAAATTTTAATTATATCCTTTTATTATAAGTTAATATACTTAATATTAAAAGGTTATTTTTGTAAACCAACATTTTATTCATATTTTTATAATAATATAGATAGATAGATAGATATAGATATAGATATAGATAGATAGATAGATAGATAGATAGATATAGTAGAAATATATAGAAGCTTTCCCTTGGCATTTACCTGCCCTATAAGAACAATGAACGTCAAACATATTTCATGTGGAAATCGCCCGTGAGCACGTATAAGGAAAAGAGGATGTAATACTCTTACTTCTCCCAAATAATATTTTTTTAAAGTCTTAAGTATACTTTCTATATCATTTAAATAAGGAAAGATTTGATAATCAAGTTTAAATTTATTTTAAAGTCCTAATTATTAGGAAAATAACTAAACTACGATTTTGTGTAATGTGAAACCTATTTTAAAAGCTAAAATAGGCAAATGACATTTCACTAATGACCTTCGTGTTTTAAATATAGTATATATATAGATTGAGAGCTATTTTTTTCTAGAGTATTTTCTCTGGTTGGTAGGTATTTTTCCTTTTTGAGATTTTGAATGACGATATTAAGATTAATGTATTTATTTTCTTGTAATAGTGTAATTGTGCTAAGTCAACATTAGCTAGTAGTGTTAGTATACAGATCAGTTAGTTAGTGGAAATTTTATATATATTGAACATTACTCAATACAGTTAATATTGTTTCATTTTCACAATTTAACAGATTCTTAGTAGCTCTTCTTTTCTCTCTCTACGAGCACCTTCTAGAAACTTTTGAATCCTCCATTGGAGCAGATGCAGAGCTCAATTCACATCTGAAATCTTGATATGGAATTAGAGCGGAGGTTCTATCAGCGACCACGCCCTCTCTCGTTTTATTGTTTCTTGTCATCAAATAATCTAGGGTTTTTCTTTCATCAATCAGAATTTGGAAAAAACTTGGATCAGATACATGCAGTGATGATATGTCAACAAATAGAAGATAATTTTAACCACACGAAGATCGATTCATTTATTTTCACAAACAATCACAGAGCAAACTGACGAGATAGCCACAAGGACGACAATACAGACGCTAATCAACGCTGGTAGCCCTCTTTTCATACATCTTTTTGATAGTCTTGGTTCCACACTAGTTCCGGATCCATTTAATGGAATTGGATACCATTCTTGGAGAATAAGCGTACTCAGTTCTCTTTAAGTGAAAAATAAATTAGGTTTCATCAACTAAGATAGTAAAAGGCCCGATGTAACGTCTCTATATTTTTGTTTGTGGGAAAGGTGCGACGATATGGTCACCTCGTGGATCTTAAATATTCTGTCAAAGGACATCCTTGATAGTGTTGAATATGTAAACGACTCTATTGAACTGTGGAAGGAATTGGAGGATCGATATGGTCAGACAAACAAAGCTAAAATATATCAAATTCAGAAAGAAAGCAATCATTTGAGTCAGGGCATAGTTTATATCACTAGCTACTACACAAAAATGAACAAAATCTGGAAATAATTGAACACTCTCAGCATCAAAACTCATTGCAGTTATATATGTATTTGTGGGGTGAAAGAAAGAATGCATAAGGCAGAACATGACAGAAGGTTGATACAAATTCTAATAGGACTCTATGGATTTTATACAGTTGTTCGAGGAAGCATACTTATGAGGAATTCCTCGCCGACCATGGCACAGACATTTGCTCTTCTAAGACAGGAAGAAAAGCATAGGGAATTTGGACAAGGAAATCAACTAAATATTAACTCCACAACATTGAGTGTCAATCTTGGAGGAAGTAATTTCAAGACAAACTACTCAGCTGGGACTGAAAATCAAATTGAATTTTGGCAAAATCCGAACGGTAGGTGAGATTTTGATCCGAGAGTCGGAATGGAATTATGATAGTTGCAGTAGCTCCGTTAGGTGATTTTGAATATGTCTGCAAATTTTCAGGTCATTCGGACGTTGTTTGGTCGCGTTTTTGATTGGATGTTGGTTTCGAAAGTTCTAGGTGAAACATAGGCTTGGATTCGCCTTGATTCGATGATTTTCGTGTTTAAGGACGTGTTTTTATGATTGGAAAAAGTTTGTATCGTATTTTGGAGTAGGTTGGTGGTTTTTGTTGGGGTCCCGGGGGCCTCGAGATGAATCTGGGGGTCCAAATTTACTGTCATAACAGCAGAGATATTTTGTTCTCTGCGATCACATGAGGAGCCATACGATCGAGTAGAAGGATTGGTGAGGTAGTGGAATTGTTCTCTGTGATCGCATAGCTTAAGCTGCGATCGCATAGTAAAGGAAAGAGAGGCACTGCTATCGCAGGGCCCAGTACGCGATCGCATAGAGGTTCTTGAGGGCGTACAGATTTTATACTACGCGATCACATAGTATTGACTGCGATCGCATAGAGCATTTTGGAGCCCAGGAAATTTAATTCACTGCGATCTCATAGTATTGACTGCAATCGCATAGAGATAAAGGCCGGTCAGAAATATTAAAAACCAGAATAGTGTATTCGCGACCCATTTATCCAAAACCTCCATTTTTGAGTTCTTAGAGAGCAAATTGACGGGAATTGAAGGGGATTTCACCGTGTAAGCATTGGAGGTAAGTTTTATGGCCTAAATACGTGATTTTATCGTAGAATCTTTGATTATTTCACTGTTAATGGGAAGATTAATGGGGAATTTTTGTCCTAAGCCTGGGTTATGGAAAATTATTGACTTGAATGGGCAAACGGAGTCTGAGTTTGATAAACTGTATATGCATAGACTCGTGTTGAGATAAGGATTCCGAATATGTAACTTTTCTAATTTTTTGAGAAGCATAATGAAAGTCGGGTTTTGGCAACTTTGTGGTTTTTGGTGTAATTCGAGTTGTTTCGATTGGCTAATGACCCTTTCGCATATTTTGAAATATTTCTATTGATTTTGATCAGATTCTACACTGTGGAGGCCGATTCTCGTGGCAAGGGCAAAGCGGACTAGTCGTCGAGACGAGTCGAGGTGAATAATGGGTGTGGGTGATGACCAGCGGGTTCGAAACCCCGGTATCACTTTGTGACGCTGTATTAAGGCGAGACATGTAATCTCCTGTGAGTGTGGGGTCAAATGTGATTGGGGATTATGGCTTAGTCCGACCTGTTGATACTATACTGTGTTGTTGGCCATTATTGAGTAGGTGAACCTCCTACTTGGATGGTTGTGTATATTTTTGGGCTGTGAACCAGTTATTGGGATCCCGCGAGGATCGGTGCTATTGTTTCTATGATATTGACATGCTATTTTGATATCAGTCGTGAGCTATTACTGTTACAAAATGGTTTTCCAAACTCTAGAATTTCTGAAACATTGTTTCCTACTGAAAAATGATTTGAAAAGAGTTTTCAACTACTATTTCTAAGCATGTGAGGCTGCATTGTATTATAGCAGACTGGTAGTGGATTGGGCTGCGCGCTGCAATGTATCATGTTATTATGCTTGGGCTGTAGGAGCCCCTCCGGAGTCTGAACCCCCACAGTGAGCACGGGTACCCAATTGGATCGGGCTACGCGCCGTATCGGTCATATTCATGCATTGCATTGCATTTAGCTATACCTGTTAGCTGTTATGCTGTTAGCTGATATTGTTGGTTCGGATATTGTTCATGTTGATACTGATGCAGGGTATTGTGTATAGCTTTACTTAGTGTTATATTGGGTGTTCTTACCTACGTTGTCTTATCCCTGCTTATTACCACTCAGTCTGGAAGTACTCACTTTACTCCCCGCACCTTGTGTGCAGATCCAGGTACATCGTAGCAGACTTAATTCTTTAGCTGCTTGGAGTTGCTTCTGGACATTCGAGGTAGCTGCCAGCGTCCGCAGGACCTGACTCTCCAGCTTATCATTATTTCTGTTTCGTCTATTCCGCACTTGTGCACAATTGTATACACTATCACACTTTTTTATAATCTGGTAGAGGCTCATGACTTGTGACTCCTGGTCTATTGGGAGGTTGTGCTGGTTTGGGATGTCTAATCCCGGAGTTTGGATATTTTCATTGTTATACTATTATTGTTTACGCTTAAAAGGGGTTAACTGTGAACTGATAGCTCCGTGTTTCTATTGATTGGTCGGGCTGGCCTAGTAGTGTGCTGGGCACCATCACGACCGGGTTTGGGGTCGTGACAGCCCTCCGTGAACATGTCGTGATGGCATCTAGTTCCTATGACTAGGTAAGCCTAGCAATACGGAAACAATACAACTTGCGGAAAAATAATAAGTTAAAACTAAACAGCTAAAGAAAATTGTATACAGATGCCGCTTGACATATATAACTCAATAACGGAAAAGTCTAAAATATCATCCCAAAACCCGAAAACTCACGGAAACACAAGCTAACAGAATGTAACACACTGCTTTAACTCCAGAATGTCTAAAATAATAGTAAGAAAGGAAGGCTAACCGCTAAAGCTAGAATGAGATAGAGAGTCCTTGGTCTGCGGTCACGGCAAATGTACCTTGAAATCTCTGCTAGATCTCTCTTCCTCGAGTGGAAGGACCCGACTAGTTGTATTTTATTTTCGAACCCCGTTTCCTTAAATAATACTTTTCGTACTTGCTTTAACTAATTTATTGTTACAACCCATATCCACACACGTTAGTTCATGCCAAATGCAAATCCAATAAGGAATTATCCTTGAGATGATAAGAATTTAATCCGATTGATCTTAAGTGATACAAAGGTGCATAAGGGTGATTAACAAGTATTAGAAGTTAAACGAATGAAGGATGCTGTAACTCGTACTTTTGGGTAAGCCTATAGATGCTTAATATACTCATGAGTTCATGTTTTAAGATATTTGAATCATATAATATCTGTTTCATAAGTCTTGAAGTTAAACGAGTTATGAAACAAAAGTCGACAAAAGTTGTCGCAACTTAGGTTCATAGTTTTACTTAAATTTCAGGTCAAATGTTACTAAGCTTTTCTCCAAATTTACTTATAATTTTGGAGTGATCTAACCACCATATTAAATATCTATGAGTCTAGTTTCTAACGCATTAAACCGTTCGTCGATACAATCTTGGAGTAGAGAGATATTCGCATTTTTGCGAGACTGCGCCAAGCACCTCTCTATAGGGCCCACTTAGGCGGTTTAAGACATTTCGATCTATATAGGACGGCTACAACCCATTTTAAGTCATTTAGTTTCACTATATTCAGACCTTAGAACCCTAACAACACCCTCTCAAGGTTCTCTCAAGGTTCAAGACCCAAACAAAGGGCAAACAACACAAATCAAGTGTCGGGAATCACGTGGCGCTAGTAAGTCTCTTGTTCTTCTTGTTGTTTCTCATTGTTGTGTTGTTACAGCTCGTGTTGTGTGTTGTTTTAAAGGGTTTATGTTCTGTAAATACTCCCTCGAGTTCTTAATATCAACCCTAGGTGATTTCAAGCCTTCTAAAGTGATTCTAGTGCCGAAACATATACTAATTGATTGCTAGCTTCGCTTCCTTGTTGTTGTGGCAGAATTAGAGGGATATTTCGTGGGGAATTAAGGTCAAATTGGAGTTGTTCTTTCTGTATTAAGGTAATGAACCTCTTAATCTGTATGTATTTAAGATTATCCAAGTTGCGGCTAAGTCATTGAAGCTAGAACTTGTGAAATATATATCGAAAGGCTTGGTAGTAATGTTATCGGTTGGTGGACTGTTTTGGGATGTTCAATATGATTAACATTGATGTTGTTTGGGCTGTTTGGTGATTGTTTTCACATGTGGTAATTCAAATAAATAGGGGAGGTGCTATCCATTTCATCACAAAATAGGTTGTGGTTGGTACATAATAGTTGCGACGCTTAAACGTTAACGATAGTATCATTTCTCCTATTTTAGACTAAGGAGTCGTGACGTTTGCATAGCTTGAGGTTGGGGCAGTATATACAAGGTATGTGAGGCTATCCCTTTCCTTCTTTTGCACAACTCCGATTGTACATATGTAATGAACAAGCTTCCAAAGATACTCTACTCTTAGAAGCTAGCAGTACTTACATTATTTTCCCTCTTATGGAACGATTGATGTTGATGTTGCTTCTCTTATTCTTATGTTATCAATCTTGTTGGTACTTCCTGATTCCTATAAGGTTCATAGTGAAGAGTTAGTCCTAATAAGGTGTACATAGGATACCGACCTTACGTCACTCCGAAAGGTCTACAAGGTGTTTCCATGAGTCGAGCATGCATTATATATATGTATCTATTTTACTCTACCGAGCCGCGCTATAGTCGGCCGGGTACGGCACCTATTGTGCAACCACTGATCAGTTGGGTTTTACCGAGCTCCACGTGGCCGGGTACGATTCTACCGAGCCTTATAATGGCCGGGTACGTTTTTACCGAGCCTATTACGGCCGGGTACGATATGATGATGATGATGCCCACGGAGGCATATGTTTTAAAAGATTATGTATTTGTACATATGTATCATGCATTTCATGTTAGTAGCCCTCGGAGGTACTCGGATGTTACAGGTTGTATATTCTCTATCCCTGCTTACATTACTGTTCGTATTTATGGTTCTCTGCCTTACATACTCAGTACTTTATTCGTACTGATGTCCTTTTGTTTGTGGACACTGCATGTCGTGCTGCAGGTCCTAATAGATAGGCAGGTGCAGCTCCCCCATCACAGTAGGTTGTCCAGTTCAGCGGTGATTGGCGAGATCCCTTCTCCGGACTTGCCTTGGTCTTGGTATGCATTTTTGTTATAGACATTACGGGTATGTCGGGGCCCTGTTCCGACTATGTTGCAGCACTTATGTTCCTTTAGAGGCTCATAGACAAGTGTCAACTCATGTATAGTTTGGTATGCCTTGTCGGCTGGTTTTTGTTGTATAGTCTTTCATTTTAGCGTGGTAGTTTGTACCATATGTATATAGTTTCTTGATTGTCTGGTCATCCCATTTTATGTAGGTTCATGCCATCATATTTTATTGTTGGTTGTCCATGATCCATGTCTACCATTTATATTGCTCTCGTCAGCCCTAAAAGATAATAAAGAAGGTTAGATTAAATGTACGTTGGTGCTTGGCAAGTATGGTCGGGTGCTAGTCATGGTCCTCCAGTTTGGGTCGTGACAAACTTGGTATCAGAGCAAGGTCTGTCCTAAGGATTGTTTATGAGCCATGTCTAGTAGAGTCTTGATTGTGGATGTGTAGCACACCACATTTATAATCAGAAGGCTACATGACATCTAGGGTTGTTACCTTCTTCCTGAATATAGATCGTTCATAGAGTTGAGTAGTAAGTGTTCGTCTCTAATATTCACCTTGTTTTCTTTCAGCGATGCCTTCGACTAGGAAGCAAACAATTAGTAGATGACTTGATACAACTGCGGGAGAGGGTACCAGTCAGGTGCCCCAAGACGGAGCAGGCCAAAGTGAGGCTCAGAGTGAGATACCGTCTCATACCTCATCTACTCCGTCTCCTCCAGAGGATATTAGGAGGCACCCAGTACCTCCAGGTCCTCCGTCTGGCACTACAGACCAGGATATGCGGAGTGATTTGAAGTTATTGACTAGCTTGGTAGCTGGTCAGGCTCAGAGGCAGAATACAGGTGCTGCTAATAAGCCAGTTAGTACGAGAGTTTGTTATTTTATTAATTTAGACCCTCCAGTGTTTACCGGATCAGACCCCAAGGAGGATCCGCAGACTTTTATTGACCGGGTTCATCGTACACTACGGGTTATGCATGTTAGTGATACAGAGGCAGTAGAGTTGGCTTCTTATCGGCTACGGGATTTAGCGGTTCTCTGGTATGATAGTTGGGAGAGATCCAGGGGTCCGAACGCTCCTCCAGCTGTGTGGAAGGATTTTTCTGAGGCCTTTCTTCGTCACTATTTGCCGATTGAGATACGACGAGCTACTGATAAGTTCTTGAACCTTAGACAAGGTAATATGAGTGTGCGAGAGTATAGTATGCAGTTTGATTCTTTAGCAAGGTATGCTCCCCATATGGTGGCCGAAATGAGTGATAGGGTGCATTTGTTCGTGAACGGGTTGGGACCCCATCTGATAAATGAGTGTATAACAGCCTCCTTGGTAGAAGGCATGGATATTTTCTGTATTCAAGCTTATGCCAGACCCTAGAGGATCGTAAGCGCCAGCAGAAGGCAGATAGGGAGCAGGATATGGGCCAGCATAAGAGGGCGAGATTTACAAGGTATTTTGATGACTTCAGAGGCAGCGCCAGGCCCCAGTCTTCGAGGAGTTCGGCGCCATCTGTAGCTAGTGCTCCTCCACAGTTTCAGAGGCCTTGATATGATCTATCCTATTCTGGTCCAGGTCAGAGTTAGTAGGTATCTATATCGCAACATCATAGGGATACTAGTCAGACGAAACCCCCAACACCACGTTGTGATCGGTGCGGCAAGGCCCACTTTGGACTGTGCCGTCGAGGTTCTGATGTGTGTTATTCTTGCAGACAGCCTGGCCATATGATGCGGGATTGTCCTAACAGGGGAGGTGATGGTATGGCTCAGCCGACTAGATCTGTGTCTGGTTCTTCCTCATCAGTTCGACCTCCAGCACGGGGTTTTCAGCAGTCGACAGGTCGTGGTAGAGGTAGAGGTGCAGGGCCGAGTTCGAGTGGTGCTCAAAATCGAACCTATGCTCTAGTAGGTCGACAAGATCTCGAGTCGTCTCCAAATGTTGTTACAGGTATATTGTTTGTGTTTTCTTATGATGTATATGCGTTGATTGATCCGGGATCTACATTATCATATGTTACACCCTTTGTGGCTAATAAGTTTGGCATTGAACCTGAATTGATAAGTAAACCCCTTGCGGTATCTACTCCAATAGGAGATTCTGTGATTGCTAGAAGGGTATATAGAGGTTGCACTATGATGATTTGTAGTCGTCAAACCTCGGCAAATTTATTTGAGTTATAAATGGTTGATTTTGATGTGATACTGGGAATGGACTGGTTTGCCTCATGCTATGCAAATGTTGATTGTCATATGAAGATGGTTAGGTTTCAATTTCTCGGTGAACGCGTCATTGAATGGAAGGGGAACATTGCTACATTGAAAGGTAGGTTTATTTCCTATCTTAAGGCAAGGAAAATGATCTCAAAAGATTACATTTAAAATCTTGTTCGCGTTAGGGATGCGGAGGCGAAGCTGCCTACTCTACAATCTATCTCCGTGGTAAATGAATTGATGTTTTCCCAAATGAACTCCCAGCCCTTCCTCCCAGAAAGGGAGATTGAGTTTAGCATTGATGTGTTGCCCGACACTCAACCGATCTCTATCCCTCCATATAGAATGGCCCCGACAGAGCTGCGAGAGTTGAAGGCGCAGTTAAAGGACTTACTGGATAAGGGCTTCATTAGGCCTAGCACTTCACCTTGGGGTGCGCCGGTCCTATTCGTGCGGAAGAAAGATGGGTCATTACGGATGTGTATCGACTATCGACAGTTGAATAAGTTTACTATAAAGAACAAGTATCCACTTCCAAGAATTGATGACCTGTTTGACCAACTCCACGGTGCCAAGTATTTCTCCAAGATTGACTTACGTTCAGGGTATCATCAGGTGAGGGTTAAGGAGAAGGATATTCCAAAGACGGCCTTTCGGACAAGATATGGGCACTTTAAGTTCTTGATGATGTCGTTCGGGCTAACAAATGTCCCAGCAACTTTTATGGATCTCATGAATACTGTATTTATGCCCTATCTTGATGTGTTCGTGATTGTATTCATTGATGACATTCTGGTGTATTCTCGTTCGGAGGAAGAACATGCGGGCCACTTGCGGATAGTATTACAGATGCTTCAGGATCGTAAGTTATATGCTAAGCTCGCCAAATGTGAATTCTGGCTGAACTCGGTAGCATTCCTTGGCCATGTGATATCTGACGAGGGTATTAGTGTCGACACTCAGAAGATTGATGCAGTAAAGAATTGGCCGAGAGCTAGACATTGCTCTACATGATACTTATTATGTGGTTGCACATTTCCATTATGTACTTTCTATGGGAGCCGTTTTTGCTTTATTTGCAGGATTTCACTATTGGGTAGGTAAAATCTTTGGTCGGACATACCCTGAAACTTTAGGTCAAATCCATTTTTGGATCACGTTTTTCGGGGTTAATATGACCTTCTTTCCTATGCATTTCTTAGGGCTTACAACACCATCAGAAGTCCGTAGCTTCCTGGGGTTAGCAGGATATTATAGGCGGTTTGTAGAAGGGTTTTCCTCTATATCAGCACTATTGACTAAGTTAACATAGAAAGATACCAAGTTCCACTGGTCTAACACTTGTGAACGTAGTTTTCAGGAGCTGAAGGATCGATTGACATCCGCACTGGTGCTCACTCTTCCTGAAGGAACAGAAGGATATATGGTATATTGTGATGCCTCAGGTATAGGTTTGGGGTGCATGTTGATGCAGCATGGGAAGGTGATTTCATATGCATCAAGACAATTGAAGAAGCATGAAAAGAATTATCCAACCCATGATTTGGAATTGGCTGCAGTAATATATGCTTTGAAAATATGGCGGCACTACTTATACGGCGTCCATGTTGACATCTACACAGATCACAAGAGTCTACAATACATCTTCAAGCAGAAATACTTGAATTTGAGGCAGTGTAGGCGGCTTGAATTACTGAAAGACTACGACGCCGAGATATTGTATCATTTTTAAATCTAATGTTGTAGCGATGCTCTCAGCCATAAGTCAATGGGAAGCTTAGTACATATTGATGCAGGTAGATGGGGGTTGACTAAAGAGCTTCATCAGCTAGCCAATATGAGAATCAGATTGTTAGACTCTGATGACGGAAGTGTTACTGTACAGAATACATCAGAATCATCTTTGGTAGCCGAGGTAAAAGCACGACAATATGAAGATCCTATCTTACTACGATTGAGAGAGAACATTCAGCAGTGTAAAATTACGGCTTTTGAGATCGGAGGAGATGGGGCACTGAGATACCAGGGCCGATTATGTGTGCCGAATGTGGCAGGGTTGCGAGAAAAGATTATGAATGAAATTCATCAATCCCGATATTCCATCCATCCTGGCTCAACAAAGATGTATCATAATGTCAAGGAGCAGTATTGGTGGGATAACATGAAAAAGTCTATTGCAGAATTTGTATGCCCAGTGTCCCAATTGTCAACAAGTAAATATAGAACATCACAAACCCGATGGATTGCTTCAGAATATAGAGATTCCAACCTGGAAATTGGAGGTGATTAATATGGACTTCGTTATTGGATTACCTCGATCTTATCATAAGTTTGACTCTATCTGGGTGATAGTTGATCGACTTACAAAATGTGCTCATTTTCTGCCAATTAAGACAACTTACTCGGCTGAAGATTATGCGAAGTTGTATATCAAGGAGATTGTTAGGCTTCATGGTGTGCCGGTATCTATTATATCAGATCGAGGAGCTCAATTTACGGCTAACTTTTGGAGGTCTTTTCTGAAAGGTTTAGGCACACAGGTGAATCTTAGCACTGCATTTCATCCATAGACTGATGGACAGGCTGAACGTACCCTTCAGACATTGGAAGATATGCTACGAGCATGTGTTCTAGATTGTAAGGGAAATTGGGATAACCATCTTCCACTCATAGAATTTGCCTACGATAATAGCTACCATTCCAGTATTAAAATGGCCCCATATGAGGCACTATATGGGAGGAGATGTAGAGCACCAGTTGGATGGTTCGAAGTCGGTGAAACAGAATTATATGGGCCAGATTTGATTCACCAAGCCATTGAGAAGGTAAAAGTGATACAGGAACGATTGAGGACGGCACAAAGCAGGCAAAAGTCTTATTTTGATGTCCGACGTCGTGATCTAGAGTTTGAGGTTGGTGATTGGGTTTTCTTGAGGATCTCACCAATGAAGGGTGTTATGCATTTTGGGAAGAAAGATAAGCTGAGTCCAAGGTATATCGGTTCGTATAAAATTCTTCAACGAATTGGACAAGTTGCTTATGAGTTAGAATTGCCATCCGAATTAGAATTTGTCCACTCGGTATTCCATGTATCTATGTTTAGAAAATGTATTGGAGACCCTTCTCGAGTTGTCCCTATCAAAGATGTTCACGTTGCAGAGGATATAAAGAAGTGCCAGTGGCTATATTAGATCGACAAGTCCGCAAGCTGAGAACAAAAGATGTAGCTTCCGTCAAAGTACTGTGGAGGAACAAGAATATGAAAGAAATGACATGGGAAGCGGAAGAAGAGATGAAGTCTAAATACCCTTACCTATTCCAGAATGATGATAACAAGAATGTTGGTGGAACGCAAGATACATTTTATAGGTGAAACGGCTTTATGAGGTAAGCAATAACTTGAGAACACTCTTCCTTAATACAAAATGATGATATGTAAATAATGTCCATGTCCATAATGCTTTGTGTAGCCTTGTGAGGCCATACTTTGAGCTTAACTGCTTGCAAAGTTTGCTAGTAACCATTTTATAGGGGAAAATGGACCAAAAATTTCCGCTAGAATCCACGATGATTTGGACTCCCCAAAAATCCTTACATTCGAGGACGAATATTACTAAGGGGGGGGGAGGGTGTTACAACCCATATCCACACACGTTAGTTCATGCCAAATGTTAGTTAACACAAATCCAAGAAGGAATTATCCTTGAGATGATAAGAAGTTAATCCGATTGATCTTAAGTGATACAAGGGTGCATAAGGGTGATTAACAAGTATTAGAAGTTAAACGAATCAAAGATGTTGTAACTCGTACTTTTGGGTAAACCTATAGATGCTTAATATACTCATGAGTTCATGTTTTAAGGTATTTGAATCATATAATATCCGTTTCATAAGTCTTGAAGTCAAACGAGTTATGAAACAAAAGTCGACAAAATTTGTCACAACTTAGGTTCATAGTTTTACTTAAACTTTAGGTCAAATGTTACTAAGCTTTTCTCCAAATTTACTTAGAATTTTGGAGTGATCTAACCACCATATTGAATATCTATGAGTCTAGTTTCTAACGCCTTAAACCGTTTGTCGATACAATCTTGGAGTAGAGAGATATTCACATTTTCGCGAGACTGTGCCAAACACCTCTCTATGGGGCCCACTTAGGCGGTTTAAGACATTTGGATCTATATAGGACGCCTCCAACCCGTTTTAAGTCATTTATTTTCACTATATTCAGACCTTAGAACCCTAAGAACACCCTCTCAAAGTTCTCTCAAGGTTCAAGACCCAAACAAAGGGCAAACAACACAGATCAAATGTCGGGAATCACATGGCGCTAGTAAGTCTCTTGCTCTTCTTGTTGTTGCTCATTTTTGTGTCGTTACAGCTCGTGTGGTGGGTTGTTTTAAAGGGTTTATGTTCTTTAAATACTCCCTCGAGTTCTTAATATCAACCCTAGGTGATTTCAATCCTTCTAAAGTGATTCTAGTGCCGAAAAAAAATACTAATTGATTGCTAGCTTCGCTTCCTTGTTGTTGTGGCAGAATAGGAGGGATATTTCGTGGAGAATTAAGGTCAAATTGAAGTTGTTATTTCTGTATTAAGGTAATGAACCTCTTAATCTGTATGTATTTAAGATTATCCAAGTTGCGGCTAAGTCATTGAAGGTAGAACTTGTAAAATATATATCGAAAGGCTTGGTAGTAATGTTATCGGTTGGTGGACTATTTTGGGATGTTCAATATAATTAACTTTGATGTTGTTTGGGCTGTTTGGTGATTGTTTTCACATGTGGTAATTCATATAAATAGGGGAGGTGCTGTCCGTTTCATCACAAAATAGGTTGTGGTTGGTACATAATAGTTGCGATGCTTAAACGTTAAGGATAGTGTCATTTCTCCTATTTTAGACTAAGGAGTCATGACATTTGCATAGCTTGAGGTTGGGGCAGTATATACAAGGTATGTGAGGCTATCCCTTTCCTTCTTTCGCACGACTCTGATTGTACATAATGTAATGAACGAGCTTCCAAAGATACTCTATTCTTAGAAGCTAAGCAGTACTTACATTGTTTCCCCACTTATGGAACGATTGATGTTGATGTTGCTTCTTTTATTCTTATGTTATCAATCTTGTTGGTACTTCCTGATTCCTATAAGGTTCATAGTGAAGAGTTAGTCCTAATAAGGTGTACATAGGATACCGACCTTACGTCACTCTGAAAGTTCAACAAGTTGTTTCCATGAGTCGAGCATGCATTATATATATGTATCTATTTTACTCTACCGAGTCGCGCTATAGTCGGCCGGGTATGGCACCTATTATGTAACCACTGATCAGTTGGATTTTACCGAGCTCCATGTGGCCAGGTACGATTCTACCGAGCCTTATAATGGCCGGGTACGTTTTTACCGAGACTATTACGGTCGCGTACGATATGATGGTGATGATGCCCATAGAGGCGTATATTTTAAAAGATTATGTATTTATACATATGTATCATGCATTTCATGTTAGTAGCCCTCAGAGGTACTCAGATGTTACAGGTTGTATATTCTCTATCCCTGCTTACATTACTGTTCGTATTTATGGTTTTCTGCCTTACATACTCAGTACTTTATTCATACTAACGTCCTTTTGTTTGTGGACGCTGCATGTCGTGCTGTAGGTCCTGATAGACAGGCAGGTGCAGCTCCCCCATCACAGTAGGTTGTCCAGTTCAGTGGTGATTGGCGAGATCCCTTCTCCGGACTTGCCTTGGTCTTGGTATGCATTTTTGTTATAGACATTATGGGTATGTCGGGGCCCTGTTCCGGCTATGTTGCAGCACTTATGTTCCTTTAGAGGCTCATAGACAAGTGTCGACTCATGTATAGTTTGGTATGCCTTGTCGGCTGGTTTTTGTTGTATAGTCTTTCATTTTAGCATGGTAGCTTGTACCATATGTATATAGTTTCTTGATTGTCCGGTCATCCCATGTTATGTAGGTTCATGCCATCATATTTTATTGTTGGTTGTCCATGATCCATGTCTACCATTTATATTGCTCTCGTCAGCCCGAAAAGATAATAAAGAAGGTTAGACAAAATGTACGTTGGTGCTCGGCAAGTATGGTCGGGTGCTAGTCATGGTCCTCCAGTTTGGGTCGTGACATTTATGACTTGCGGGGATGGGTGGTTCGGAAGTTAGAAGAGTTTTGAGCAAGAATAAGCCTAGTTGCTTGTTTAAGTTTCTTTAAAAAGGGCCAGGTTTGACTTTGGTAAATCTTTTAGGGAAACAGACCCAAAATCATAATTTGACAATTTTTAAGGGTCCGTGGGAAAATATAGGACCGAGGCATATGCCTGAAATCGAATTCTGGGGTCCCTAGCCTGAGTAATGAATTTGTATGTGAAATTGTTAAGTTTAAGTTTCAAAGATTCAAATAAACTTAGAACTTATTGTTTTCCTAGGTATCGGGTTCGGATTTCGATTCCAAAACTAGGTACAAGTCCGAAATATCAGTTGAGACTTGCCTGTATAATTTGGTGTCAATCCGAGTAGTTTAAGGGCGTTTTGACCCGTTAGGAGGAAATTTAGAACTTCAAGGGTCAATGATTTGAATCAGTTGGTTTTCGGATTGATTCCTTGATTTAGCATTGTTTTAAGTGTTTTGAGGGTTCGAGTAGGTCCGCCTCATGATTTCAAACTTGTCGATATGTTCGGGCGGGGCTCACGAGCCTCGAGCGTCAAATGGTCTAGGATCGAGTGACGTTGAAAACTTAGAAAAGGCGTTATATCAGCTGCTTCTGTCATAACCGCTTCTGCGGCTCTTGGACTGCAGAAGCGAGACCACAAAAGCGATCACTTTATCGCGAAAGTGGAAAGGGGTCAAGTCCTGGGAAACTGCACAAGCGATCCCGCTCCTGTGACCCCTATACCGCAGAAGCGGTCCGGCCCAATTCCCCTAGTTCCGCAGAAGCGTCCTAGGGACCGGAGAAGCGGTGCCGCCTATGCGAACCCCAGACCGCAGAAGCGGTGAAGCCCCAATTTCCAAAAGCCGCAGAAGCGACCATTTCTGCAGAAGTGGATTCTGTAGAAGAAGAAATACTTCCGCAGATGCGAAAATAGTTGTCACGAACCTAGTTCACCAATCGTGAACCTGTCATGACGGCACCCAGTCCCCGCGACTAGGTAAGCCTAACACGTTGCAGAATATACAAGTTTATGAACATTAAACAAGAAATAACGGAAAAAATGATATAAATAGGAATGTAATCCGTGCCGCTTGGCACATACACTCGTCAACCACACTGTATAACATACCACCAAGACCCGGAATCCCATGGGTAACATAGACTAAAAGGGAAGTACAACTGTGGCTCTATACATCAAGAGTATCTAAAAACAACGAAATAAAGGAAAATATCTACTATCACTATCAGAATAGAAGGAGGGCCTCCGGATCCGCGGATGAAGCAGATCATACTTCAAGGTCTCCGAATGTGCTGCTGAATCACCTAGTATGAGCATGTCCTGATGTACCTGGATCTGCACAACAAAAGTGTGCGGAAGAGTAGCATGAGTACACCACGGCGGTACTGAGTAAGTGCCAAGCCTAACCTCGATGGAGTAGTCACGAGGAAGGTTAGGGCCCTACTGAGAGAAACAACAACATAATAATCAACAGTAAAAAGCAGAATATGTGAGAATAAATCTGAAGTAACATCAATAAAGTAATTACTACAACACACTACGAATAACTAACTACAAGTAACAAACTCAACAAAACTCAACCAGCAAGTCCAGGACCTGTGGGAATTGAACCAACAGTCCCACTCTATAATCAACAATCCAGGAGATACGGGAATTTAACCCGCAGTCCCAATAACAGTATCTCTGGGTCTCCGGGAATCGAACACGCATCCCGTCTCTCAATACCTCAAGGATGTGTCTTAATGATCTCAGGATCTCCGGGAAATCGAACCCGCAGTCCGTATCTCAATAATATATCAATAAACTCTAGGTCTCCGGGAATCGAACCCGTAGCCCTTGGATCTCTAGGAATCGAACCCACAGTCCACAAACAATACCACTCCAGGTCTCTGGGAACAGCCTTGGGATCTCCGAGAATTGAACCCGCAGTCCACCAACACAAAAAATAAAGAAACGCATAGAGGAAAATATAATATGCTTAACTACAACTTCACCAAAACTAGTCAAGAAGTTCAAGTAAGACAATTAGGCAATTAGACCGATAACTCCTATCTAACCATGCTTTTCTAACGAATAACAGGTAAATGTCACAATCTAAGTAGCTAGGAACAGAAATATCACAAATTGGACAATTCAAGTAAAATGAGTTCCAACAATCTGCGCATGTACACGCCCGTCACCTCGCGTACAAGGCATTTAAATTACCACATAATATCCTAGGGGTGAAGGTTCCCCCACACGAGGTTAGACAAGCCACTTACCTCGACTCCGGTACAAAACCGCTAATAGACAACTCTCTTGCCGCAAATGTCGGCCTCCACAGGTGTAGTATCTGATAAAAATCAATAGAATCACATCAAAATAGGCCAATTGGGCATTACCCAATCAAAACAATTCAAAATACACCAAAACCACAAGTTGCCAAAACCCGACTTTCGGTACACTTCTAGAAACATTATGAAAATTACATATTCGGAACCCTAGTCTCAATACGAGTCTAAGCATATTAAATTTACCAAATTCGGACTCCATTTGCCCATTCAAACCCTTGATTTTCAAAAATTAAAGCCTAGGGTGAAAACCCCCATGATAAACCCCAAAATCCTCCAATTTCACGAGAAAATTGCATAATTTATCAATACAAATCCATAAATTGAGTCCATAGTTGTTTACGTGAAGAAACCCCTTGAATTTCCCTTCAAAATCGCCCAAATCGCCCCTTAAGCCGAGCCCTAAATGTTTTGAAATGTTCTGAAATTTCTAACTTCTGATATAATTAAACCCTCTGCGATTTCCGCTTCTGCGGAAAGTTTTCCGCCTCCGCGAGACCGCCTCCGCGACCATTTGGTCGCTTCTGCGAATCCCAGGCCTAACTGGCACCTTCCGCTTCTGCGAGACCAGGGCCGCTTCCGCGAGGCTACTCCTGTGGAAAAACGTCCTCTCCTGCGGAACTTCCCGCTTCTACGAATAGGAGTCCGCTTCTGCGGACTCGCCTAAGCGAACAGCCATTAGCTTCTGCGGATCTTCACCTAAGGGACCCAAACCGCTTCTGCGGTCATGCCTTCCGCACCAGCGGTGCTGCATCTGCGGACAAAGGCCCGCCCCTGCGAACCAACCCGCCTTCGTGCTCCAAATTCCGCTCCTGCGGACTCGCCTCTGCGGTCCCATTTCTGCAGGGGCGAAAACAACAGAGCAAAATGCCCAAACCTGCAATTTTCCATGTTTTCTTCTCGTTTACCCATCCGATAACAACCCGAGGCCCCGGGACCTCATCCAAACACACCAACACATCCTAATACCTTATTCAAACTTGTTCCAATGATAAAAACATGTCCTTAAACACGGAAAACATCGAATTATAGCGGATTCAAGCCTAAGTTTTCATCTAAACTTCCGAAATCGACATTCAATCAAAACCCCGACCAAACGACGTCCGAATGACCTGAAATTTGCGGACATATCCAAAATCACACAACAAAGCTACAGAAATTGTCGGAATTCCATTCCGACCCCCGGATCAAAATCTCACCTATCGTTCTGATTCGTAAAAATTCCAAACTTCGGCAATTCAAGCCTAATTGAGCTACAGACCTCCAAAATGCATTCCGAACGCGCTCCCAACCCCGAAATCACCTAACTAGCTAATGGAACCATCAGATTTCTGTTCCAAGGTCGTCTTAACACTGTTATGACTACGGGCCATTTCCAACTATAAAGATCCCATTTAGGGACTAAGTGTCCCAAAACATTCCAAATTCCAGAACCGACCCTCCCGGCAAACCATAATAGCAGAAATGAACTTGGGGAAACAGTTAAATTAGGGATCGGGGCATAAATTTCAAAAATGACCGCCGGGTCGTTACATCTTCCCACACTTAAAATATTCATTCGTCCTCGAACGAGCATAGAGATCATACCTAGAGTGGTGAAGAGATGAGGGTACTGGTTGCGCATATCCTGCTCGGTCTTCCAAGTCGCCTCCTCGGTCGGTTGACCCCGCCACTAAACCTTTACTGAAGCAATGTTCTTTGACCTTAGCTTCCTGACCTACTTGTCTAGAATGGCTACTGGCTCCTCAACATAAGACAGATCCTTGTCTAGCTGAACAGAAGTGAAATCCAACACATACGACGGGTCACCATGATATCTCCGGAGCATAGAGACATGAAATACGGGGTGGACTCCGGCTAGGCTGGGAGGTAAGGCCAACTCATAAGCAACCTCCCCAACACGCCTTAGAATCTCAAAAGGACCAATAAATCTAGGACTCAGCTTCCCCTTCTTCCCAAACCTCATAATGCCCTTCATGTGCGAGACTCGAAGCAGAACCCGCTCGCCAACCATAAAAGCCACATCGCGGACCTTCTTGTCCGCATAACTCTTCTGTCTAGACTGGGCTGCACGAAGTCTGTCCTGAATCACCTTGACCTTGTCCATTGCATCCTGGACCATATCAGTACCTAGCAGCCTGGCCTCGCCCGGCTCGAACCAACCCACGGGAGACCTGCACCTCCTACCATATAGGGCCTCATACGGTGCCATCTGAATACTGGACTGGTAGCTGTTGTTATAAGCAAACTCCGCCAGTGGCAAGAAGTGATCCCATGAACCTCCAAACTCAATCACGCACGCACGGAGCATATCCTCCAAAATCTGAATAGTGCGCTCGGACTGACCATCAGTCTGGGGGTGAAACGCTGTGCTCAGCTCCACTCGAGTGCCTAAATCCTGCTGTACGGCTCTCCAGAACCGTGAAGTTAAGTGAGTGCCTCTATCTGAAATGATGGAAACTGGAATACCATGCAGCCGAACTATCTCCCTGATGTAGATCTCTGCCAGTCGCTCCGATTAATAAGTGGTGCTCACCGGTATGAAATGGGACTTGGTCAGCCGATCCACAATAACCCAAATGGAATCAAACTTCCTAACAGTCTGTGGAAGCCCAAATACAAAGTCCATGGTGATGTGCTCCCATTTCCACTCGGGAATCTCAATCTACTGCATCAATCCACCCAGACGTTGATGCTGATACTTCACCTGCTGGCAGTTGAGGCATCTAGAAACATAATTAACTATATCCCTCTTCATCCGCCTCCACCGGTAATGCTGCCTCAAGTCTTGATACATCTTCGCGGCACCCGGATGGATGGAATACCGCGAGTTATGGGCCTCTGCTAGAATCAGCTCTCGAAGATCATCTACATTGGGCACACAAATACGCCTCTGCATCCTTATAACTCCATCATCCCCAATGGTAACATCTCTAGCATCACCACACCGAACTCTATCTTGAAGGACAGGAAAATGAGGATCGTCGAACTGACGCTCCCTGATGCGGTCAAATAGAGAAGACCGAGAAACCACACAAGCCGGAACCCTGCTAGGCTCCGAAAGATCCAATCTAACAAACTGTCTGGCTAAAGCCTGAACATCCATCGCCATAGGCCTCTCCAAAGCTGGTAGATACGCCAAACTCCCCAAACTCTCTGCCCGACGACTCAAGGCATCGGCAACCACATTAGCCTTGCCCGGATGATAGAGAATAGTAATATCATAGTCCTTCAGTAGCTCCAACCATCTCTTCTGACGCATATTCAGGTCCTTCCGCTTAAGCAAGTGCTGCAAGCTCCGGTGATCAGTGTAGATCTCATATGGAACCCTATACAAGTATTGACGTCAAATTTTCAAGGCGTGAACAATGGCAGCTAGCTCCAGATCGTGAACAGGGTAGTTCTTTTCATGTACCTTCAGCTGTCTGGACGCGTAGGCAATCACCCTACCGTCCTGCATCAATACTGCACCGAGCCCAACTCGTGAGGCATCACAATATACTGTATAGGACCCCGAACTTGTAGGCAACATCAATATAGGGGCCAAAGTCAAAGCTGTCTTGAGCTTCTGAAAGCTCGCCTCACACTCATCCGTCCACTGAAAAGGGGCACCCTTTTGGGTCAATCTGGTCATAGGTGCTGCAATCGAAGAGAACCCCTCTACAAAATGACAGTAATAGCCCACTAAACCAAGGAAACTACGAATCTCAATAGCGGATGAGGGTCTGGGCAAACTCTGCACGGCCTCCACCTTCCTCGGATCCACTCGAATACCATCGCTCGACACCACGTGGCCTAAAAATGCCACTGAACTCAACCAGAATTCACATTTAGAGAACTTGGCATATGCTTCTCCCTCAGAATCTGAAGCACTGTCCTCAAATGCCGCTCGTGCTCTTCCCGACTCCGGGAATATACTAGAATATCATCAATGAAAACAATCACGAACGAGTCCAGATAAGGCCTGAAACACACTGTGCATCAAATGCATAAAGGCTGCTGGGGCATTACACAACCCAAAAGATATCACGAGGAACTCGTAGTGACCATACCGAGTCCTGAAGGCGGTCTTCGGGATATCTGGCTCCCGAATCTTCAGCTGATGATAACCAGAGTGCAAATCAATCTTAGAAAACAGCTGTGCGTCCTGCAACTGTTCAAATAAATCATCAATACTTGGCAAAAGATACAGGTTCTTCACTGTAACTTTGTTCAACTGACGATAGTCAATACACATACGCATAGAACCGTTCTTTTTCTTCACAAACAACACAGGAGCACCCCAAGGCGAAACACTGGGTCGAATGAAACCCTTGCCCAATAACTCATGTAACTGATCCTTCAACACCTTCAACTCCAGAGGAGCCATACGGTACAGTGGAATAGAAATGGGCTGAGTGTCCGGCAACAAATCAATAGCAAAATTAATATCTCTGTCGGGCGGCATGGTCGGGAGATCAGCTGGAAATACATCAGCAAAATCACGTACCACTGGAACGGAATCAATAGAAGGAGTGTCAATACCGACATCTCGCACATAAGCTAGATAAGCAGCACACCCCTTCTCAACCATACGATGAGCTCTGAGAAAGGAAATAACACGGCTGGGGTGTGATCTAGAGTACCACTCCACTCAATACATGGAATGCCTGGCATAGCCAGCGTCACGGTCTTGGCGTGATAATCAAGAATAGCATAATGGGGCAACAACCAGTCCATGCCCAGAATAATATCAAAATCGACCTTCCCGAGCAACAATAGATCCGCTCTGGTCTCAAAACCACAGATAGTAACCAAACACGACCGGTACACACGGTCCACATCCAAAGAATCTCCCACCGGAGTGGAAACATAAATGGGGTCACTCAAAGAATCCCGAGGCACACCGAGTTGAGAAGCAAAATAAGAGAACACATATGAAAAAGTAGAACCAAGATTGAATAGAATCGATGCCTCTCTGTGACTAACCAAGATAATACCTGTGATAACAAAATCGTAGGCGACAGTTGTGGCGCAATCGGGAATAGCATAAAATCTGACCTGACCCCTCTCTCGAGGGTAGCCTCTAGCACCCTGATCCCCGCCCCAAGATGGCTGGGGGGTGGGGTAGCAGCTGGGGCTGGAATGATAGCCTACTGGCCCTGTGAACCATGCTGAGGTTGCGAAGACTGTGGAGGTGCTCCTCTCCTACGCCTGGGGCACACCCTAACCAGATGGAGAGTATCCCCGCACTCAAAACAAGCACTAGGAGGACGTGGTGGCTGTGACTGACCGGCCTAACCCCTACTGGTCTGACCCCTGGAGGTACCCCGCGCAAGAGGCGCACTGGAAACTGGGGGAGCATAATAAGGCTCCTAAGGTGCTTGAAGAGCTGGGGTACTACCGGCTGCTGGCAATGTTGAATGAATAGGTCGACCGGAATAACCCCTGCCAAAATGACCAGCTGCTAAAGTGCGGGCACAAGAGAAATGGCCCGACTCACGAGACCTCTTGGCCTCCCTCTCTCCCCGCTCTCTAGAGAGCATACTCTCGATCCTCTTGGCAATGCTCACCGCCTGCTGATAAGGTATATCCGTCTCCAACTCTCTAGCCATGCTGGACCGGATCGGCGGAAATAAGGCCCTCAATAAATCTCTGCACTCTCTCCCGAACCGTGGCTACTAAGGCCGGTGCATGCCTGGCTAGACGGGTGAAACTAATAGCATACTCTGATGCTGACATGGAGCCATGTCGCAACCGCTCAAACTCCGAGCGCCAAGAATCCCTAAGGCTCTAGGGAACAAACTCCCTCAAAAACTGATCTGAAAACTGCGTCCAGGTCAATGAAGCAGACTCCTCCTGGACTATCCAACTCATAAGTGTGCCACCAATCATAAGCGGCCCCACGAAGCTGAAAAGTAGTGAAGGAAACCCCACCGGTCTCCACTATCCCCATGGTACAAAGAATACGATGACACTCCTCCAGAAAACCCAATGCATAATCTGTAGCGAAACCACTGAACACTGGAGGATCATATTTCTTGAACCTCTTCAATCTACGCTGCTCGTCCTCAGAGGCAACTGACTCACCTCCGGGCTGTGCTGGGGCGGCAAGAGGCATAACCATAATCTCTGGAACCTATCCTACTGGCACACGCTGCTCAGGTGTAACAGTTGCAGGAGTCTGGGGCCCTTCCCCGGCCTGGGATGTAGCCGCAGTGAGAGGAAGCAGTCCTGCCTGAGCTAAAGTGGTATACATACTCATGAACTGAGCCAGGGTGTCCTGGAGTGCTGGAGTAGTGGTAGCTATAGTCGGTGTACCAGGTGCCTGCGCTCCAACCTGATCCACCGGTGGTACCTCAGCGGCAACACGCGCGGGTGTTGTGGCTGCACCTCGTGCGCGTCCTCGTCCTCTACCTCGGCCCCAGCCTCTGACGGCGGCAACAGGGTGCGCGGGTGCCTGAACCTCGCGAGTTGCACGTGTCCTCACCATCTGTGAGAGAATAGAAAGCAGAAGTTTAGATTTGGTGCCAAAAATGTCGCACGACAAGAAATCCAAAAGAAATGAAGAGTTTCCTAAACAGTTACATCGCCTCCCGTAGATAAATACAGACGTCTCCGTATCGATCAGTGAGACTCTAAGTAACCGGTCTGTTTTCCGTGACTCCTATGAAGCTAGAACTCTGATACCAACTTGTCACGACCCTAGTTCACCAATCGTGAACCTGTCATGACGGCACCCAATCCCCGCGACTAGGTAAGCCTAACACGTTGCGAAATATACAAGTTTATGAACATTAAACAAGAAATAATGGAAAACAAACGATATAAATAGGAATGTAATCCGTGCCGCGCGGCACATACACTCGTCAACCACACTGTAAAACATACCACCAAGACCCTGAATCCCACAGGTAACACAGACTAAAAAGGGAAGTACAATTGTGGTTCTATACATTAAGAGTATCTAAAAACAACGAAATAAAGGAAAATATCTACTATCACTATCAGAATAGAAGGAGGGCCTCCGGATCCGCGGACGAAGTAGATCATACCTCGAGGTCTCCGAATGCGCTGCTGAATCACCTAGTATGAGCCTGTCCTGATGTACCTGGATCTGCACAACAAAAGTGTGCAGAAGAGTAGCATGAGTACACCACGGCAGTACTCAGTAAGTGCCAAGCCTAACCTCGATGGAGTAGTGACGAGGAAGGTCAGGACCCTATTGAGAGAAACAACAACATAATAATCAACAGTAATAAGCAGAATATGTGAGAATAAATCTAAAGTAACATCAATAAAGTAACTACTACAACAGACTGCGAATAACTAACTACAAGTAACAAACTCAACAAAACTCAACCAGCAAGTCCAGGACCTGCGGGAATTGAACCCACAGTCCCACTCTATAATCAACAATCCAGGAGCTACGGGAATTTAACCCGCAGTCCCAATAATAGTATCTCTGGATCTCCGGGAATCGAACCCGCATCCCGTGTCTCAATACCTCAGGATATGTCTCAATGATGTCAGGATCTCCAGGAAATCGAACCCACAGTCTGTATCTCAATAATATATCAATAAACTCCGGGCCTCCGGGAATCGAACCCGCAGCCCTTGGATCTCCGGGAATCGAACCCGCAGTCCATAAATAATACCACTCCGGGTCTCTGGGAATCGAACCCACAGCTTTGGGATCTCTGGGAATCGAACACGCAGTCCACCAACACAACAAATAAAGAAATGCACAGAGGAAAATGTAATATACTTAACTACAACTTCACCGAAACTAGTGCCAACAATTATCAAGGAGTTCAAGTAAGACAATTAGGCAATTAGACAGAGAACTGCTATCTAATCATGCTTTTCTAACGATTAACAGGTAAATGTCACAATCTAAGCAGCTAGGAACAGAAATATCACGAATTGGACAATTCAAGTAAAATGAGTTGCAACAATCTGCGCATGTACACGCCCGTCACCTCGCGTACAAGGCATTTAAATTACCACATAATATCCTAGGGGTGAATGTTCCCCCACATGAGGTTAGACAAGCCACTTACCTCGACCCCGGTACAAAACTGCTAAGAGACAACTCTCTTGCCGCGAATTTTGGCCTCCACAGGTGTAGTATCTAATAAAAATCAATAGAATCACATCAAAATAGGCCAATTGGGCATTACCCAATCAAAACAATTCAAAATACACCAAAACCACAAGTTGCTAAAACCTGACTTTCGGTATGCTTCTCGAAATATTACGAAAATTACATATTCGGAACCCTCGTCTCAATACGAGTCTAAGCATATAAAATTTACCAAATTTGGACTCCATTTGCCTATTCAAACCCTTGATTTTCAAAAATTCAAGCCTAGAGTGAAAACCCCCATGATGTACCCCAAATTCCTCCAATTTCATGAGAAAATTGCATAATTTATCAATACAAATCCATAAATTGAGTCCATAGTTGTTTACCTGAAGAAACCCCTTAAATTTCCCTTCAAAATCGCCCAAATCGCCCCTTAAGCCGAGCCCCAAATATTTTGAAATGTTTTGAAATTTTTAACTTCTGATATAATTAAACCCTCTGCGATTTCCGCTTCTGCGGAAAGTTTTCCGCCTCCGCGAGACCGCCTCCGCGACCATTTGGTCGCTTCTGCGAATCCCAGGCCTAACTGGCACCTTCCGCTTCTGCGAGACCGGACCGCTTCCGTGCGTCTGCTCCTGCGGAATTACCTCCGCTCCTGCGGAACTTCCCGCTTCGGCGAGTAAGAGTCCGCTTCTGCGACTCGCTTAAGCGAACGACCTTCCGCTCCTGCGGATTCTTCACTCCTCGACCCTAGGTCGCTTCTGCGACAAGGCTTCCGCACCAGCGGTGCTGCATCTGCGGACAAAGGCCCGCCCCTGTGAACCAACCCGCCTCCGCGTTCCAAATTCCGCTCCTGCGGACTCGCCTCTACGGTCCCATTTCTGCAGGGGCGAAAACAATAGAACAGGATGCCCAAACCTGCAATTTTCCATGTTTTCCTCCCGTTTAACCATCCGATAACACCCCGAGGCCCCCGGGACCTCATCCAAACACACCAACACATCCTAATACCTTATTCGAACTTGTTCCAATGATAAAAACATGTCCTTAAACACAGAATACATCGAATTATAGCGGATTCAAGCCTAAAGTTTCATCTAAACTTCTGAAATCGACATTCAATCGAAAACCCAACCAAACGACGTCTGAATGACCTGAAAATTTGCGGACATATCCAAAATCGCACAACGAAGCTACAGAAATTATCGAAATTCCATTTCGACCCCCGGATCAAAATCTCACCTATCGTTCGGATTCGCTAAAATTTCAAACTTCGGCTTTCAAGCCTAATTGAGCTACGGACCTCCAAAATACATTCCGAACGTGCTCCCAACCCCGAAATCACCTAACGGAGCTAATGGAACCATCAAATTTCCGTTCTGAGGTCGTCTTAACACTGTTCCGACTACGGGCCATTTTCCAACTATAAAGCTTCTAGTTAGGGACTAAGTGTCCCAAAACACTCCGAATTCCAGAAACCGACCCTCCCGGCAAACCACAATAGCAGAAATGAACTTGGGGGAATAGTTAAATTGGGGATCGGGGCGTAAATTCTAGGTTGCTACAATAGCTGGGGACAGAAAGGATCATTTAATACGAGCTCAAGCTCATTTCTTTCACATTTCTCTCAACACTTCGGTGATTTTGGTGATTCCAGAGAGGAGGTTTTAACATAATGGTGCAAGGTAAGTAATCCCCACTAACTTTGAGTTCAAATACATAAACATTAGGTAGATTTAATACTACAAATTAGGTAAAATCAAGGGATTCCAGCTAGACCTATAGTTTAATGAAAACTAAGATTTTATCACACAATTTTCCATATAATGAACAAAAAATCCGATATTTGTGATCCTTAGGTGATAGAGAACAACTTTATTCAAAAAATCTCAGAATCTAGATACGTGGACCCAGGGTCAGAATTTAGTAAACTTGTGTTAATGGTGAGAAAAGTGCTAAAATCGTTAGAATTCGATCTTGTAAGCCTTTATTTACTAGTTCTTATTTCATTTGATTAGTTTGGGATTGTTCGGCTTAGAATTAAGGACCTGGGCTCGTTCTTGGACTTTGGGAGTGCACTTTGGAGCGAGGTGAGTCTCCTTTCTAACATAGGATTGTAAATGTATAATTGTTGCTAAATGTGGGGGCTACGTACGTACTAGGTGATGAGAGTCCGTGTGTAGCTACTATATGATAATTGTTTGGGTATTTTAGGACACGCGTCATATCTAATTGGGGAATATATCATATTTTAAATTGCCAATATGATCATTTATGATTTGCTAGAGACTTGAGAAAATGAAAAATGAACATATGAGTTTGTTGAGCCTTGGTAGGAATTTCCTTGTATATAATTAAGCCTTATGTGCTTTCTTGATATTTTCTTGATGATTATGGATCGGGCCGATCGCCTCGATGAGAATAGATGCATCTATGGTTCGTGTCGCTCGACCCTCGGCTGTGCACAATTTATTTTCTGTTGGAGCGGGCCGTCGACCTCGGCATGATTATGCATAATTTATATGCTTGCATTTAGTTATGACATAATCACTCATTTAATATGAAAAAGTGAAAACTGGTAATTTAATTATGACAAGAACATGAATATGAGATTCTACTAAACTTGTGTTATTGGAAATCCTTTATGCTGTATATCTCACTTTATTATATTATATTATCTTCACTTTAGTAAATATCAAGTCGACCTCTCGTCTCTACTTCTTCGAGATTAGAAGAGATACTTACTGAGTACATGTGGTTTATATACTCATGCTACGCTTCTGTACTTAAATGTATAGGATTTGAGGTAGGTGGATCTGGACATCATCCTGGTGCGCATCAGTGAGCGCGCTTGGGGACTTCTACGGCGAGCTGCTTCTCTTTCATGCTGATCTGCAGCCGAAGAAGTCCTTTCTTGTATTTTTTGTTTCTGTCTATCCTGATTCAGATAGTAGGATAGTGTATTATTCTTTTATGTATATTCTACTAGTTGCCTGTAGCTTATGACACCAGGTTCTGGCATACAGTGTAGTAGACATTTATTTTGGGGTTGTATTGCTATTTTTGCACTTTGTGATCTTTACTAGTCTTATATTTTAATTCGAAAATCTAGTATACCTGTCCATCAGCTAAAGTAAAATGAGAACTTAATCACATTTCTGCATCGGCTGGTCTAACAATGGTGTTGGGCGCTATCATGACCTATTATGACAAAATGGGTCGTGACATCGAGGGTGATACGCCTGGGTAGGGGTACATGGATCTGCACATGAAAAACATGCACATAAGGGGCATGAGTACACCACAACAGTACTCTGTAAGTGCTAAGCCAAACCTCGGCTGAAGGTCAGGGCCCTATTGAGATAAAATATAATAAAAGATGGGATCAAGAGACAGTATAATGGGAGTCTACAATGAGAATCCAAACAGGATAAATAAAGAATACAATAAAAGAACATTAGAAATACGACAAATACAAGGAAATACCGCTCACAACAGGAATGCTATCAGGGGTTCTTTTGGTATCACGACGATCTCTTGGTATCCTCACCATATACACTAGGGAACTCTTGGTATCCCTAGGATCTCTTGGTATCCTCAATAAGTAAACCGGGGATTCTTGGTATCCCGGGATCTCTCGGTATCCTCAATGTATATATGTACATGTGACAAGGATCTCTTGATATCCCGCACTCTTAGTCCAGAACATAACACGTGCAGGGGATCACTCGGGATGCCATCCTGTTTTCACAAATTTAAAACACACAATAATAGCTCAAAGAATATAGGAATAAGTGCGCAACTCATGACAAGTAATAGTAAATTCTAGCCTAACATGCTTCACGAAATACAAACAAAGCAGTTCAAGCACATAGGCAGGTAAGACAACTAAACATGCTTCTCTTAACTAACATATGCTAAGTTTGCAATTAGAGTAAAATAGGTAAGAAAAAAACTCAATTTAAATATTTCAAATAAAACTGAATTTTCAATAGTTCGATCAAGTACGCGCTCGTCATTTCACGTACAAGGCATTCAATTACATATTATTATATCCTAAGGGAAAAGTATTGGGCCACTTAGTCACCGACTCAGTTTCTACTGCGCGAACGTGATAGAGAAGGTGCGAACGCGAAAGAGGAAGGGGCAGAGCTACACGATTAGGTAAGTCTAGCTCCTCCTCTTCCGCGATCGCAGGCTTCTTCTTGCGTTCTCATTGGCTATTTCTGGAGCCTAAAAATTTTATCCTTCGCGATCGCATACACCTTCCCCCGATCGCATTAAACAAAATATCTGGGCAGTTATAAACTTTAAAAAATTGAGGGTTAGCCATTTTTATCAAAACACAAGCTTGGGAGCTCGGATTTGAGGGAGATTTTGGGGTTTTTAAGGGACAATGATTGGGTAACAATTCTATACTCCTTTTTGCTTATAACCCACTAATCTAATCATAAATTCCTCCTTCAATTTCGAATCTTGAATGAAAAATTGGTAAAACTTTATAGACCAAATTATCGAGTTTTGAGTGGGTGTTTGACCTATGATTTGAGAGATTTTTATATGGTTAGACTCGTGAGAGTACGAGGGTTCTGAAAATGTTAATTTCATCCGATCTCGAGACGTTTTCTTGAAGGGCATTTTGGTTATTTTACCTAATTGCGCGTCTTAGCTTTGAATTAAATCGTAGAATCAGTTGCTTGAGATTTTATTTACGATATGTAATTGAATTGAATAGATTTGGGCCGCTTTGAGTTATACTCGTGGCAAATGTGTGGTTTCGAGTTGATTTTGGAGCGGGTTCGAGGTAAGTGACTTGTCTAACCTTATGTGGGGGACCTTTCCCCTTAGGATATGATATTTGGCAATTGAATGCCTTGTACGTAAGGTGACGAGCGCGTACTTGATCTAAGTGCTGAAGATTTAGTTTTATTTGAAGTATTTAAATTGAGTTTCTATTCTTACCTATTTTACTCTAATTGCAAACTTAGCCTATGTTAGCTAAGAGAAGCATGTTTAGTTGTCTTACCTGCCTATGTGCTTGAACTGCTTTGCTTGTATTTCATGAAGCATGTTAGGCTAGAATTTATTATTACTTGTCATGAGGTGCACACTTATTCTGATATTCTTGAGCTATTATTGTGTGTTTTAAATTCGGGACTACAGGATGGCATCCCGGGAGATCCCCTGCACGTGTTATGTTCTGGACTAAGGGTGCGGGATACCGAGAGATCCTTGGCACATGTACATATATACATTGAAGGTACTGAGAAATCCTCGAGATACCAAGAGATCCCAGGTTTACTTATTGAGGATACCAAGAGATCCCCTGAGAGTATTCCTGTTGTAAGCGGTATTTCCTTGTGTATGTCGTATTTATGTTGTTCTGTTACTGTATTCCTTATTTATCCTATTTAGATTCTCGTTTTAGACTCTCTTTATGCTGTCTCTTTATCCCATTTTTATTATATTTTATCTCAGTAGGACCCTGACCTTCCTCGTCACTACCCAGCAGAGGTTAGACTTGCACTTACTAAGTAACTCTATGGTGTACTCATGCCCCTTCTGCACATATTTTTCGTGTGCAGATCCAAGTACCCCTACCCAGGCGTATCACCCTTAAGGTGGAGAGATCTAGGAGAGACTTTGAGGTACATCTACCGCGACCGCAGACCAAAGATTCTCTATCTCATTCTAGCTTTAGTAGTTAGCCTTTCTTTCTTACTATTGTTCAAGACATTATGGAGTTAGAGCAGTGCATTACATTCTGTTAGCTTGTGTTCCTGTGAGTTTTTGGGTTTTGGGATGATATTGTAGACTTCCACATTATTGATTTGTATATGCCAAACGACATCTATATACAGTTTTCTTCTAGCTGTTTAGTTTTAACTTTTTATTTTTTTACAATTTATATTATTTTTGTATTGCTACGCTTACCTAATCGTAGGGACTATGTGCCGTTACGACATACTCACAAAGGGAAAACTGAGGTCGTGACAAGTTGGTATCAGAGCTCTAGGTCCATCGGAGTTATGAAACACAGGCCGATTTATTAGAGTCTCGCAGCTTCGGAGGATGAGCAGTTGAGGGTTGAGAGGTTCAAGAAGTACAAGCCTTATGTATTCAGTGGTCTAGCATTAGAGGATGCTCTGCGATTTCTTGATGAGTGTTACCGCATTATCCCTACCATGGGTATTTCAAGAACTAGCGGGTTTATTTCACTACCTTCCAGCTTCGAGGAGCCGCCTATGATTGGTGGCGCACCTATGAGTTAGACAATCCAGATGTGGCTGCTTCACTAATTTGGGCTTTAGTTTTCGGATCTGTTCCTGCGAAGGTATGTTCCTTAGAGCGTTAGTGATGCATGGCACACAGAGTTTGAGCATTTGTGCTAGGGTGCTATGACAGTTTCAGAGTATGCTGTTCGTTTTACCAGTTTGGTCAGGCATGCACCAACCTTAGTTGCTACTGTTCGCGAGAGGGTTCGCCAGTTTATTGAGGGGCTTATTCCTCACATTAGATATCTAGCATGGCACGTGAGTTTGAGATGGATATTTCCTATCAGCCGATGGTGAGCATTGTTAGGAGGATTGAGGGTATGCATGCTAGGGAGAGAGAGGAGAGAGAAGCCAAGAGGTTTCGAGAGTCGGGTCATTATTCTGGTGCCCGTACCCCAGCTTCAGGCCGTCATGGTAGGGGTTATATGAGTTGCCCCGTTCATTCAGCTCTTTCCGCAGCCAGCAGTGCTCCAGCTCCTCCTAGGTCTTATGAGCTTTATTATGCACCTTCGGTTTCTTGCACGCCTCCAGCACGGGGTGCTTTCAGAGGTCGGTCCAGCAGACTTGGCCAGAGCCAATCACAGCCACCGCGTCCTCCCAGAACTTGTGTTTCTATAAGTTTTTGCATTTTACGATAATATTATAGACTTTCGCGTTATTGAGTTGTATATGCTTAGCGGCATCTGAATACAATTTCCTTACCTAAATCTGTGTGCAACTCATAAGCTAGGCAATGGTAACATGTAATTCCGATAGTGGGTCAAGCCGCGCTGAAACAAGAGGTCCCATGCAATACAATATATCTTTTTTTTGCTAAATACAATAGAATATATCGTGTGTACCAAATGATCTCTGAACTCCTTCATCGGCCGAATGTCGTCTCATGCATGTGCACGCACGCTAACTCAGTGTTTCTAGTTCGGCAAACTTTTTTAAGCGCATTCATTACTTGGTACCCAATACCAGAGACATATTTAGAATCTAAGCTTTATGTATTTAATTTTTAAAATTCTTAATATTGAACTTATTATATTTTTAAAATTATAAGTTTACATTTATTATTTGTTATTTACAATTTCAATAGATTTTTGCACATAAATTTATGTCCCATCCCAAAAGTACTTGTTTGCTAAATAAACCTGGTATCAATACATTACAAACATCTCTGCTAATTAGCCTGGCCAATTTTAATATGCACCCATAGGCTCATTAAAGAGCAAAGCATTTTCTATTAGGAATTTCTCTATTCCAAATGTTCCAAGGCGAGTCCTCTTATTTAGTGTAAATGTCATATCTATCCTACCACATTTGAGCGTCAATATGAATGTATATCTTATTAGAGGATATTCATGGCTTCTATTTTTCTTACACCTATTTTGTAATTTGTAGTATTGAGTCCTATTGTGCGACATATTTAAATCCAAGGTCAACTAAATACAATTTTCAAAATTAGTATTTTTCTAATAGTTAGTGCACTAAGGTGAACACCATTCATATAGATATATATATATATATATATATATATATATATATATATATATATATATATATATATATATATATATATATATATATATATATATTATATATATATATATATATCTCTTGATGAATAACTGAATATTAATACTCCAGCTTCACCTTAATTAATTTCTATTGATACTTATTGCACTCCTAGTGTAAAAAATCTTCTTGCGTACGCACGTAGTGGCAGCAAAATGGATAACCAAATATTGATCCACCCATATTATCCACTAAAATGGGTTGGATAATGAACTTTTTGAAAATGAGTTAAACATATATATAATATCCGTATCATCATTTAAAAATAGTTAACCAATGGATTTAAATTTTACTTTTGCAATGAGTCAAATTGGGGTCTTCTCAAGTTTGGAAGATTATGAATTCTCCCAAAAGTAATCATATTCAAAAAGTCATGGATAATATGGATATACATATTATCGGCCGGTTAATCTATTTTTTATCCGTATTAAATATAGGTCGGGTCGTATAAATTATCTATTTTTACATTAACCGTTTTGACCTACCCATATTTGATCCGAACCGTTCCTTTGCCACCCCTACGGGTATGTATCATTATACGAATGGATTGCTGGTTCAGATATTGCTCGAAACTTATTACATTTCCAAAAGTACTATACTTTAATTGAAAAATTCTCAAACGTTTGGAGATTCTCTTTAAAATAAAAAAGAGAAACATATATTTAAATCTTCAAATACATAATACTTGTATCCGGGAGCGGAGCCACAATGTGCTATTACGGGTTCGGTCAAACCTAGTAGCTTTGGCTCAAATCTTATATTTATATTTTAAAAATTTATAAATTATGTATAAATATTAATTTAGAACCCAATAATTACTTAAAAGGATCAAAATTTCGAACTCATAAACTTAAAATCCTAGCTCTGCCTCTGATTGTGTCATGTGAGAATGTATTCGTAAGGATAAGGTGGTTTCATGAACTGAATGATGTCTAACTACAACTAGGGAAAAGTTATTACAAGTCCACAGCTTGTAATAGTCCATGAGAAAGATATCAATATGGACAAGCTAGGCTGCAAATTAAGAGGGCAAATAAGTATTTCAATACCTAAATTAAGGTGCATGAATCCATCTTGCGTGATAATAGTAATCTGTATTAAGTTCCTAATCATTCGTTAATCTCATGCAGGACAAGATCTAAGTTGCGCTTTATGAACTTTCACTCATTACAAGCTTGTAATAACGTATTAAAGTTGGATTCTTTTTTTAGTCCAATATTAGTTAGTGACGAATGCAAAATTTCATATGAGTGGTGTTAGTCTATTATCACAATTCGAATTGTGTCGATACTACACTTTTGTGCATTTTTGTACAGGTTCAGGTTTTGAGCAGGAGGAGTAGCAGTAATATACTAGCGGGATTACCGTACTTCCGAGACCGAGGTAGCTGGCAGGCGTCCGTACGTCCGGCGTCTCCTCTATTTACTTTTATTATTGCTGTGGTCTCATTGTTCCGAGACAGACGGTTATTATTTATTTTCTTTCAAACCATTATGTATAGTTATTCCTTAGTAGTTCGTGAGTTTGTGACTCCACATCTTGGGTAGAGGATTTATGTTAGTTACCTTACACTATTATTCATCTCTTATTCGAAAGACTTCCGCAATTTAAAAACTTGAGTAATTTTCTTGCTATTAAATATGAGAACAAAAATGATGGTATATATGAAGAGAAAGATTGTGAGTGAATTGGCTTGCCTAACTACCACGAGTAGGCGCCATCACGATCTTGATGGTGGGGGAAATCCGGGTCGTGACAATTTTGTTAACTAAGTGATCAACTCAGTCGGAAACTATTTGAAGGACAAGTATTTTATTATAAATATATGACAACTATTAACAATTCTCTCAAATCTCCACAGAGATACAAATGTATAATAATTGCTGCCAATACCCTATTTATAATGTACGAAACATATTTTAAAGAGAAATAGAAAAGCATATTTTTGTATTAATTCTGACACAAATTCTATTTAGACATAAATTAAATAAAGGAGAAGGAAAAAAAGTGCCACTCAACTTTAAGAAATGATTTATCAATGCTATCCGTTAAAAAATACTCATTTTATACCACTGCCACTACATATTTGGTCATGACTAATGTCATTTTTAGACCATTTTCGATTAAATAAACTACCAAATATCAAACTTTAAGCAATTAACTATAACTTTAAATTAGTTTTCCAACAGTGTCGAGTAGTTTAAAGCTTTACTTCGTGTCGCAAATTGATATTTACTTTTTTATTTTATTCAGTTGGTTTCAGGCTATCATTTACCAATATTTGTTTAGAAGAATTAACATAAATAGCAGTCCACTCAATTGTCTAAATTAAAAAAAAAAACTGGCATATTATATATATATAACCAGATATTTTTGTAAAGATCACTAATGCTTTTTAAAAAAATATTGTTAAAGTACGTCTCCGCCACCGCTGATGGTGATTAATTAAGTAAGAACCATATAATAAGTAGGAATGAAAGATTTGGTACTAAAGTGGAAAATGGCTGAATAGCGAAACTGAAAAAGTAGTCTCGATATACAATTGGAGGTACTATATATATGAACTACATTTATGTATTGACTAGCTAGTTGAGAGGACGTTTCATAGGTGATATAGGACTTCATGCACATGCTTTGGTCTCCCCATATTTACGCCAAAGTTGGTCCAACTAAGTCCTTTTTTCGACCTTATCTCTCAACTCTGCCTTCTTACTCGTACACTATATATAAGCTAGGTAACATACTTAGAAAAAGCACATAAAAGAAAACCCTACAAAAGCCTTTAGCCCTAGCATCAAAATATCAAAAAGAAAAAATACAATATTTTATTGTTTTATCATAATGCCAAATCCTACAACCAATGGGAAGAAAAAGAACAAGATAGTTAATCTGAAAATAGTGGCAGAGAAGTTACAAAGGAGTCTTTCATTGGTGAGGAAACTTGCAGCAGAGTTTGAACATGGTCACGAAAAAAAAAGACACTCCAGTACACGAAATATTTCGCGTTCATGCAACATTCCAGAAGATGTTAAAGAAGGGCATTTTGCAGTGATTACAGTTGATGAAGATGAGTTGAAGAAGAGATTTGTGGTGCCATTGAGTTGTTTAACACACCCTTCATTTTTGAGGCTATTGGAACAAGCTGCTGAGGAGTATGGTTTTGATCATGAAGGTGCACTTACATTACCATGCAGGCCAAGTGAACTTGAGACAATCTTGGGGAATAATCTATCTAGATTAAATAACAATAATGGTGTTAATTGGAGTTCAAGTATGGTGATAAGTTGTTAAAATTTGCATGGAGCAATAAACAAGCTAAGATATTTTAGCTCGATTGGCACCTTTCAGCCTCCCTCACAACTTTATTTAACTCATTATATTGAGCCTCTATCTTAGGGTTGGTTTTCTTGAATGCAAATGTTGTAGCTCTCTCGTTCTAGATTGTTAGACGAGGAGTTGTCTAGAGAGATAAATAGATCCTGGCCTTATTAAGATACTAGCTTCTATTTCATGATTGTCCCGCAAGTTATAACTTCAATTTAGTAATATATATAGTTCTTGTAGGTTGTCAAATTTGTCTCAAGCCCAAATGATCCATCCAACTTGCTCAAAGTTGGGTTGGTTATCGACCCGCCTATTTATTGAATTCAAGTCATCTTGACCCAACTCATATATAAACTAGGCTGATGTTTAGCCCAATTTGATTTGCCAAAACATATTAGAATTTCTTTTTTTTTTTGTTTTTGTTTGATATGTTATATATGACCATAACAAAAGCAAAGTCTTATAATATTTAGTAATTATACAATTGATAAGAAAACAATACGTATTAAAGTAACATTTCATAAGAGTTGGGCAGGTTGGACTATATCCCAAATTTTAGCCATCTTGACCCGCCCCATTTTAGCCCAAATAACTTTTAGGCGGGTCATTTGACCCGTCCAATTATTAACTCAGCCCGTTTTGAACCCAGTGGCGAAGCCATAGATTTGATATGGTTGGTCAACTGACCACTCTTCGTCGAAAAATTATACTGTTTACATAGGTAAAATATTACATTTTAAAAGTATATAACTTTGAACACCTTTTGTCAAAAAAGTCTTTACTTCTTTTAAATTTGAACACCATTAAAGAAATTCTTATCTTCGCTACTGTTTAACCGGCCCAAAATTAACCCGACCCGTCCATTTGAAACCCTAAGTTCTTGTATGCCGAAAAGATGTTCTCTCCTTTGTTCTTTCCTTTTGGTAGTGGGTGGGGGTGGAGAGTGTGTTCTTCTGCTTCCAAGGTCCTGACCATGGTTGTGCTGTTGCATGAATGTACGTACACTCAGGATCGGTTTTATAGCTCAATATATGGGCACCTGAACTTGTGAATTTTACGTGAAATTAGATATTTTTATGTATATATTTTCTAAAATGGATCTAATATTATTTGCTGGTACTCATGTTCTAAAGTGTCTAAATAGTGCATTTTCTTAAATGCTAAGATATTTTCCTAAAAGAGTAGGGATCAATTTTCACTTAGTACTTTTTTTTCTCTTTTATTTAGTGGTACGTCCAAATTATAAAAATCCTAGATCCATTTCTGCTATTGGATTGTGTGTTATTTTAGTTACCCAAGTACGAAGATTTTTTTATAAAACTTAGTTGGAGATTATTAGGGTTTCAGGAACCAATTCAAGTTTACATTTACCGCATATATTCCTTTTTGAAACAATTATTACAACTGAACTACTATTACTTTCTGATCATGTCTTAGCAAAAGGAATTACATAGAAGATTCAATTTCGTAACTATAATTCCTCCTTTTTCGACTTCGATATATCTTTATAACATTGCAGATACATAAGACAAGTCTTTTAACAAATTAGGTTTTGTAAAAGACTGAAAAATACATAAATGTTATTGTATGACCCAAACTTTAGAACTTGATTTTATACAATCAAATTTACAATGAAATAGGGTATATATTATTATTATTATTATTATTATTATTATTATTATTATTATTATTATTACTATTATTATTACACGAATAATTTATACTAAATATTGGACGACTAATGTTGGACGATTAAAATACACCTGAAATATTAATCGACTTTTATACTTTTAAATAATTATATAATTTAGAGATCTAATAGTAAATTACCTAATTATAAAATTCTTTTCGATTTAAACTACACATATTGCTGACCCTGCAACGTCAATCTACTTTGAATAAGAGAAGCACGACGTTCATAATTTTCTATCAAAAAGAGTTGTTGTTACGATTCTCTATAACAAACAAGGCACGTACTTTAAGAAAATTTTTGTATTATACTCTAAAAACAGCTATAACATTTTAAGCAAATTGAAAAAGTCTTACTTGCCTTTAAAGTTAATTATTCTTAGTTCATATAAAGCTAAAATTAAATTATAGGATATATTACGGGAAAGTATGTGGAGTTATTACATAATAAATCTCATGACCCCAATCCCGGTTGTGATGGCGCCCAACACAATACTAGGCAACCCCGACCAATACAACACTCTCAACCCTCGTACTAAGCTCATTACCAATTAAATATAGTTAAATTACCAAATTAACATGATTATAATCTGTCATAGCAGTTAAACAGTGCAGAAAACAATGAAAAATACCAATACAAATCCCAAATGATCTGGTGTCATGAGTCAAGAGCCTCTAAATACAACTGAGTAGCAGCCTATACATATGATAGTCTAAAATGCGATAATAAAGGGGATAAGGGGAGAAATCGGATCCTGCGGATGCCATGAAGCTACCTCGATAACTCCGGTGATAGTTTGGACAGCACCAGAAAACTCAACTATGCCTCCGGGATACCTGTATCTGCACACATGGTGCAGGGAGTAAAGTGAGTACTCCGACTCAGTGACTAATAGCAATAAATAACGATTGACGATAATTAAACTCGTAAAAACACTACGTAGTTCTATATAGAAATAGTAAGTGCATTAAACAGCAGCTAAATGAGAAAAACAGGTGATAATCCCTCAAACCAGTACACAACTCATTTACTCCTCTCAATGTCCGGTAGTTTAATTATACAGCAACGGCGTACAGCCCGATCCGTACAGTATACTGCTGCAGCGTGCAGCCCGATATAGTATACTACTGCAGCGTGCAGCCCGACCCATACGTATGTATGTGTGTGTGTGTATATATATATATATATAATTATGCAGCGTGCAGCCCGATCCAATAATAATAGTCGACTGCGCTCATTGGGGGTGTGCAGACTCCGGAGGGGCTCCTACGGCCCAAGCGCTATACTACTGCGGCGTGTAGTCCGATCCATATAGTATATCACTGCGGCGTGCAGTTCCGATCCATATAATATACTACTGCGGCGTGCAGTCTGATCCATATAATATACTACTGCAGCGTGCAGTCCGATCCATATATGTGTATATACTACTGCGACGTGTAGCCCGATCCGGTATATATCAAATACCCTCACTATGGGTTTCTTGACCCCTCTCAGTCAATATTGATTTGGCCTCTCGGGCACACTCAGCTAAGACAAGGTTTCCAACCCCAGGTTATTCTCATTAGGATTACCAATTTCTAAAGCCGGTTCTTATTATGTTTAATAGGTAAGAACATGACTGAGCGTATGATTTCGACAAAGTAAGGTCAACAGTACAAATACCCTCCAAGGTTCTACAGATCGGCACAAGGCCCCAAACATGGCAACACGCCCAGAATATAATGATATTAATTAAGTCTCGATCAAAAATACAGTAGAGTCATCAATCGGAATGGAACGAGTCCGAATCCCCAGTAGTAACAAACCCCATGCTCATCATAAAAAGTGTGTCTTATCTCAACATAGCACCACGTTGTGCATATCCCAGGTTTCAAACCCTGAGAACATCATTTATAACCATTACTCACCTCAAGCCGGCCGAAATCCTAGCTCGCTTTGCCCTTGCCTCGCAAATCAACCTCCTCGTGCGTAGAATCTGGTCAAATCACAAGGAATATATTACAATAGACTAAGGGAACACAACCTAATCGAATAAACTCGAAAATTATCAAAAATTACGAAGTTGGTAAAATCCGAGCCACGGGACCACTTCTCAAAAAATTATAAAATTCACATTATCGGATTCCTCCTCTCGTCACGAGTCTATACACGTCAAATTTACCAAAATCGAGCTCAAATGCTCTCTCAAATCCCATATTTTTATTTCAAAAGTCAAGCCCTAGTTTTTCCATTTTTAATCAAATTTCCATGAATTTAAGGTTGATTATTCAATAAAATGATGTTTCTACGCCATAGGACTCACCTCTAATCAATTCCCAATCAAAATCCTCTTTAAACCTCGTCAAAAGCTCTCAAGGTTACTCAAAAATAGTGAAAATGGGACTTGGTTCATGGATGATATGTTTAATAAAACCCTTCTTTCAGCCCAGATTTTACCCTATGCGATCGCATCCAAGCCTCTGCGATCGCATAGCACTACGTTCCCAGGCCTATGTGAACACAACCCCTTCTGTGTACGATCGCAATTCTTCAACACTCAGACCTATGTGATCGCATACCATAATCCGCAATCACATTGAACAAATACCCCTCAGGACCCCAGGTCCATTTAACACTATGCAATCGCAATGCACCTCATGCGATCACAATAAACAACTTCCTCAAACTATTCGATCACATACCCTTCTCTGCGATCGCACTGAACAATCAAAATAACTTCCCCAACACCTTCTATGCAATCGCAATAGCCCTCCTGCGATCGCAATGAACAAAATGTATGCAACATACCAGCTGAATTTCTGCAACTTTCAAAAGCCAGGATTGGTCCGATTGACCATCCGAAATCACCCAGAGGCCCCCGAGACCTCAACTAAAAGTGCCAACCCATCCTAAAACATCATTCAAACTTGTTCCAATCAACAAAACACTACAAACAACACCAAAACCATCAAATTACATCGGATCAAGCCTAAGTTTCTTAAAAACTTTCGAAATGCACATTTGATCAAAAACCCGACCAAAACACCTTTGAATGACCTGAAATTTTGTACACACATCCGAAATCACCTAACGAAGCTATTGCAACTCTCAGAATTCCATTCTGACCCTAGATCAAAATCCCACCTACCAACCGGAATTCGTCAAAATACTAACTTCGCCAATTCAAGCCAAATTCTACACCGAGCCTCCAAAATCAATTTCGATCGCATTGTTAAGTCTCAAATCATCCCCCGAAGTTAATCGAATCACCAGAAATTACATCCGAGTCCTCTAACCCAATAGTCAACGTCCAATTGACTTTTCCAAAAATAAGCCTTCCTTAAACAGACTAAGTGTCTCATTTCTATCTAAAACCAATCCAATTCGACTCGATCACCTTAAATACCAATAATGAAGCATAGAGAAACATAAGATGAGGGAAACATGTCAATAACTCACGTGACAACGGTCCGTGTTGTCATATCCTCCCCAACTAAAACAAACGCTCTTTCTCGAGCGGGTCAAGAAACATACCTGGAGCCTCAAACAAGTAAAGATATCTGCTCTGCATCTCCCCCTTGGTCTCCCATGTAGCCTCCTCCACGGTCCGACCTCTCCACTGCACCTTCATTGAAGTTATATCCTTTGATCTCAACTTTCGATCATGACGACCCAAAATAGCCACTGGCCCCATATCAGAGGTCAAATCATCATCCAACTGAACATTGCTGAAGTCTAGTACATGAGACGGGTCCCCAACATACTTCTGAAGCATAGATACATGAAATATCAGATGCACGCTCGACAATCTAGGTGGAAAATCAAGCTCATAAGCTACCTCCCCAATCCTCCTAAGTACCTCAAAAGGCCCAATGAACCGTAGAGTCAGCTTCCCTTTCTTCCTAAACCGCATAACACCCTTCATGGGCAAAACTTTCAGCAAGACCTTCTCACTTACCATATAGGACACATCCCGAACTTTCCGGTCTGCATAACTCTTTTGATGTGACTGTGTTGTACGAAGCCTCTCGTGAATTAACTTCACCTTCTCTAAGGCATGCTGAACCATCTCTGTCCCTAATAACCTAGACTCATCGGGCTCGAACCATCCAACTGGAGATCTATACCGCCTCTCATACAACGCCTCATATGAAGCCATCTGAATGCTCGACTGATAACTGTTGATGTCGGCAAACTCTACAAGAAGAAAAAATCATCCCATGAACCCCCAAAATCAATAACACAGTCACGCAACATGTCCTCTAATATCTGAATAGTACGCTCGGATTGCCCATCCGTATGAGAATGGAATGTTGTGCTCAACTCTACTTGCATACCCAACTCCCGCTTGTGAGCACATGATTTTTGCACTAAGCCTTTGAATTCCAAAATTAAAATAAATATGTTTTTGAGTGCAATTACTTGCTTTGTTTGAAATTAGTTATATTTTTGTGTGTTTGAATAAGTAAGAAATTAGAAAAAATCAAAAAAAATAGTAGTAAGTAATTTGTTAGTTTAGTTAATTAGGAAATTAGTAAAATAGCTTAAGTAGTAGAAATTAGGAAAAAATAGCAGAAAATTACCAAAAAATACTAGAAAATTAGAGTAGGTAGTAAATTAGGATTTATAATTTTTCATAAAAGAAAAGAAAAAAAAAGTATAAAAGAAAAATGCATAAAAATTATTAAAATCAGAAAATACAAAAAAATAGGTTGTGTAATAAATCTGGGCCAATTGTGAGTCCAAATAGCCAGCCCAGCATATTGGCCCAAAGAGACGGCCCGCCTGGTTTTATAATCATCTTGATCTCGGCCGTCCATTTTGATATATCCAACGGCCGAGAATATTAGGTGAATTATTGGTATAATTGAATAATTGGGAGTCAATCTGAGCCGTTTGTTTGATGATCCAACGGGCGAGACATTTTGGTCTCATTAATGACAAAACTACGTCGTTTTAGTAACGCCCCTCTCAGACCGTTGATCTCCATCAAATGGACGGTCGAGATTATCTGGGACGTTTGGCCTATAAAAAGGCCTTGTCTGAACGGCCGGTTCACTTTAGCCATTTTCATAACCCTAATATCAGCCGCCTCCCCTTTCCCTTCTTCATCTTCATCAACATCTTCACAGAAGCCCTAGCCGGCCATGGCGGCCACCATTCCCACGGTGGTCGCCGGCTCCTCTTACTACTCCCCTCTTCTTCTTCTTCTTCTTCGTTTCATAATACCCCAAAACCCCAGAAAAAATACCACCGTTCTTCAAAGTCCCGGTCACCGGAGTTACACCGGTGACCACCAAAGTATGAGAACCGCTTCCAAACCAATGCCGTTCTATTCTTCTCCATGAGATCTACCCACCCATACCACTGGTTCCCCTCGAATCTAACCGGAACACTTCGAATATCCAAAATAAGGTCACCGGAAACCTAACTCCGGTGACCCCAAAATCAAAACCACCCCAAGATACACCCTTTTTACACTCCTGAACACCCTCTTGCAACTCAAATCTCAAAAGGCCTCGTCTTTAGGCCTAAAAGAAAAACCAGAAGAAAATTCAAAAAAAAAGAGATATCTGGAAAACAATAAAAGAAAAAGGAAACAAGAAGAAAGGTCTGGGAGAGTCTGAAAGATTAGAGAAACAGAGAAAAAGAAAGAGATTAGGAAGCTCGGGGGACAGGCCCCGCGAGCTAAGTCCCTGATCCCTTTGTTTGCTTTCTATGCTTTATTTCTATGTATTTTTGTTTTGATTTGCATGCTTATGAGTGCCTTTTTGTTTCTGTTCATCATGTTAATTCTAGAGCTTTGCTTTGCATACTTCTCTGATAGACATAGATTCCTGTCTTAGCTTCTTCTTTGATTCATGCTCTCTTTGCTTGATTTCGTATGTCTTAAATTGTTCTTTTGAGATCCTGTAGAGTATTAGGGTTCTATAATCATCTTACTCACATCCTTTGTTATTACTCTGTTCTGACTGTTTTAGGTTTAGTTTAACACTAATGTTGACTTTCATCCTATTCATCTTCATATTCTCCTGTTTGTTTATTTTCATGTTCTGTTTCTTCCATGTTTAGTCATGTTTAGTCTAACACATGTTTTAGGGTTATGAAGTGTTTGGTTTGTCTCTCGAGTTCAAATTAGATCTTGATATTCATGTTCTCTCTTCTATTCTGTTAGGGTTTTTATCTTGTTAGTTTTCAATAGCTCTTCTGTCAACTTACATGTTTGGATCCTGATACTATGTTTAATGGTTTGTCTTTCACTGTCCTGCACTTGTACTAGATTTAGGCTGGTATTTGGGAAAAGCTTTAGGTTGGTAGGTCTGGTTAATCACCATTCTTAGTCCATTGCCCTCTTGTTTAAAATAAATCATGTTTTTATTCTTTTGTTGATTTGTTTCTGGGAATTCAGTGTCTATATCCATAAATACTAAGTGTTTTAGGGTTTGTCAGTATATCATCTAACATGAAATGACTGTTACTTAGCCTAATTGATGTTAATTGCCATGTTGCTGCATGATTTCAAGTTATGTAAGTTGATTAGTTGAGATTCAACATTATCAAACCCTACTTCTGAATTTTGATTGATTAATGAACAATATTTGACTTCATGTGTTTATATGTGCAATTATATGTTGAAATGGTTAAGTTTGCAATAGTTTTATGTTAAGTATGAACACTGTTGATGTCTATTATGCTTAGGAAGATTGGTTATAGCTGTTAGTACTAGTTCCATGAAAGTGGTTAGTTTTGAAATAGGACTAAAACTGAAAATGATCATAATTAGGCTATAGGTTTAATAATTGGCCTAAGAATGGTCAACCTTGCAAAGGGTTGACCAATTTTGTGAGCCCTAACACACAGTCCACCTTGAAACAGTGGCTGGTTGTGCAAAGGGCTATGTTTGCAAATGCAGACTAGCCCAGGCTCTATAATGAGCCCTGAATAGCAAAGTGGCCAAACCTGTAAAGGTTTTGGGCCCAGCTGTTCAGTATATGGCTTTGATAGCCCAAGCTAAGTCTCAACTTGAGACTGGCTAACTTTTAAATAGGTTAATCATAACAATAAAACAGGCTATGCCTGCAAGTAGCTTTAATTAAGAATAAATTGGTCTTAAATGACTGGAATTAGCTTAAAAATGGCTAAATTTGAAATAGTTCTTAAAAATGAAACTGGCCAGCCCTTAAATACTAATGCTAGGGCTGGCTATTAGTTAAATAGTTCAAAACAAGCTGAAAATCTGCCCTAGGCAAGCTAGTAAATCAGCAGTGCCCTTAGGGGCATAATTGGGTATTGAAAAGGTAAAATAGTAACTAGTAAGAACTTAGGAGGGTAATAGGGACATTCATGCTCCCGATTTCTGCAATTTTGCAGAGATTTAGGGGTATAATGGTCTCCTAAAAATGGGAAATCTGTAAAAATCTCAAACCCCTAAGGTCATACTAGTAAAAGGCCATAAAAGAGAATCTTTAAAACCTTCCAGCACATGCTGGAAGGGTTTTAGTAACTGAAAATGGGACTAAAGTGTAGAATGGGTAATTTTAGGAGGGGGGAAGTGGGATTAATCCCATACTTCCTCCCCAAGTATTCAAGCCCTAAAGGTTAACTATAAATATACCTTCAAAGAGCTGAAAAAAGGGGATTCCACTGTAGAACAATCTGAGCTAATATTTGGGGTTCCAAGCTGAAGCAATCTAAAAATATATAGGCTATTATAATTAGCAATACAACAGAGAATTTTCTGGGTTTTCTATCGGATTCCATTGGGTTATCTACTTGGGTCTTCTCTGTTTGCTGTGGACTTTGCTACTGCTGTGTGCTGTGCTTCCTTCTCTTCACTGTTGCATTCACTGCTTGCTGTGCTTACCTGCTTTACCCCCTAGACTCATCGGATTTCCTTTGTGGTTCAGGTACATGTCTTTTTCAATTGAAGTTGTATTGATGACCTTGATGAAATGAAAAATGAAGATCCTGTGCCGTCGTGAAGTTATATTCTAATATTGCTTAGTTTTAGTTGTAAGTTATTCATTGTAGTCTTTTATAGTAGCTGAAGAACAAAACCGAGCAGAGACAATGTAATAGTATAGTAGTAGTAGTATAGTAGTAGTATAATATAGATAGTTTACCACTTAGTTTAATTAGGTAAAAGTACTAAAACATAAGCTGATTAACAACACCTGCAAGACTAACAATCTGGAAACAAAAATTCATGAGGAAATCAGTAGTGTAATGGTAGTATAGTTGTAGATCACCCATCACTTAGTCAAATAGGAATGCTATTAAAACCAGAGATAATCAATTTGCTTGCATACATTAGTAATAATAAGCTCATTTAGCTAATCTGTTTCATTAATTAATCTTAGAGTTCGAGTAAGTCTAAAAAGAGAAGCAAACAGTTGAGTAATGAAGTTGGTTTTGACAGATTTGGCTCTTATTAAACAACAAGTAGATAATCATTTGGTTAATTAGTCTCTGAATATCAATGAGTACAAGAGAGAAAACGAAGTAGCTTTAGACTAGATCGGTAATATTGTTTAAGCCTAAAATTGTAGTATAGCAATGTATATAATTAGTCGTTTAGCTTTAGATAATATGGTTGTTGTCAATAAGCAATCGGATCGTTTAAACATTGCATCACATAGGCAAAATGTCTCTTTGACAGGGTGATTTTAGTGTTGATATAAGCCATTAATAGAAAGCAAAGAAACAGTGTTGGTTCATTCACTTATTCATTAAGTAGTTTTGACATTGGTTTAATAATACGCTTGTACAGTTATTCCATTTTTGATCAATAAAATGATAGTTAAATGTTATTTCTATGTGTCCGATTTACTTTGAGTTCCTTATTTTATCCTTTATTATTGTTCCATTTGATTTAAATCTCTACATGGAGCCGATTGGGCCAACGAGCAAGAGTCTTAAAACTGCCTGGACATTAGAAAGGCTTGGGCAGTTCGAACATATATGAAGAGAAGACCGGGTCTTTTAAAAACAGATTTCAACGAGCCTGGATTATTATAGTACTAATGATACGACTAAGGAAAGAACAATATGTAGCAAATGTAGTTAACAAAATAGGACCGGATTTTAAAATTAATTGGGACGAGCCTCGCCCGAATAACAATCGGGGCCCCCATCTAGTAATGATATAACACAAATAGGCTCCGGGAAAGCTAATAGCCAATTCCATAGCTTCTCCCAAAAGATTTAAAAGCCGATAGACATTACTTTAGGGCACGATTTTAATATACCTTCCTATGAACGAGTGTGCACTTGGTGCGACTCAAATCCAAATCTCGGTAAAGCTGAAATACACCAAAAGTCATAGGCGTACTGGTTGCGGTATGACTCGAGGCGTGTTTTCGCGATACCGCAAATTCCTAAAAAATAATAATATTTGACGCAAAAGCACATTATGTTGTTAAAATCTATAACTGAGTCAAACAAAAGTCAGGAACGACAGTGGAGCGACCGTGCTAAAACCACGGAATCCGGGAGTGCCTAACACCTTCTCCCGGGTTAACAGAGTTCCTTATCCGGACCTCTGCTTCGCAGACATTTTAAAGAGTCAAAATTCCTCGGATTCGGGATCAACCGGTGACTTGGGACACCATTGTCATTCCCAAGTGGCGACTCTGATTAATCTCTAATGAAATCCCGAACCGATTGTCCTTAAATTGAAAAAACTCCTTCCCTTACGTTATTTTATCCGTCTCGGGTAATTGAGCGTCGGGGTATAACCTACAAGTGTATTTATACACCTTACGCACGTTGGGGTAGTAAAAAGGGAGGTGTGACAGCTCTGGCGACTCTGCTGGGGAAACAACCCTGAATTTCGATTTCGGGGTTTAAGAACTCGAGCTCCTTAGAACTGCCGTTCGCGTTTTTATTTGACTTCATTATATGATTTGAATAACATGCTATGTGCTTTATCGCTTTGATATTATGTGGACTGTATATAAAATTGTGCCGAAAACCCTTCTCTCTTCTCCCCCGGGGATGTGCTTACTGGTTGAGACTCCCCTTTCTGTTAAATGTCACCTTAAATTAAGATAATAGAGGCCGGATAAGTTACAAAGCCGATTGACTCCGCGGGTCACCGGTACGTAGCCCCCTCCTCGATTCGAGTTGTCCGCTCGGGTACACGGTCTAGCAATCCATGAAACCGTAAGATTTTTGAACATAGGTCTAGGACGATTATTTGCATCATGTCTGACTTAGGGGACTCAACACAGGGGTTGGGTCCGTCTAGGACAGGTGACCCGGTAATGAAAAGACCGAGCATGCTATGTGTTGCATTTTATTGTCCTTGATCGTTATGCGGACCGGCGAAAATCCCGAGATTGGAAAAATTGTTAAAAAGAAAAAAAGAGGAGAGAGAGGAAAATAATGATTATCCGGAAAATTTGAAAATTTGCAAAAATAGGTGGAACATTTTTTGAAATTATTGGTCAAATAATCTGACCGAACTACGCAGGTTTGATTCTCGCCATTAGGTGGGATACGTAGGCAACCCTTAAACGGGTCCAACCACACTTTTAGAAAAAAAGACCAAAAGATTTTCTTTTCAAATAATCGAGGTGATTGCTATTTTTGGAAGTTGCCGAATGTTCCGAAAGGACGACGGAAGGGCTGTTTTTGCAAAAATGGCCACTTCGAAAATCATTTTTCTTTTCTTTCATTCAAAAATTGAAAATTTGCATTAAAAAAAAAAGATTTTTCATTTTTTCTAAGTAAAATCACCTTAATAAATGTGCAGGACGAGCACGATGATGAATGAACAATTTTCCCTAAATAAAATCCCTTTGGAGCTCAGGTTATGGTGGCAGGACATGGGATCCGATGGTCAAGACTGGGTCAAAAAGTACTTGAAAGGCCTTACGGGGTTACTCGAAATAGTTCCTCGAGGTGATGTAATTAGAGCGTTGGTCTCGTTTTGGGATTCGGCACACAACGTATTTCATTTCCCAGATTTTGAGCTTACCCCTACTTTGGAGGAGATTGCCTTTTACATTGGGAAGACCGAGGTTCCGCTGAAAGGAAAATACCCGGTATCTCCGAGGATGGTGACAGTACATCGTTTCCTCGACTCTTTGAAAATCGCCCGGAATGTTCATAATGAAGATCTGGCCAATGGATTTTGTTCTTTAAGCTTCATCTACAACAGGTTTGGACACGTTGGGGGTTTCAACGACCCAACCAACAAATTATGCTGTAAGTCCAACCGGGCGAAATGGGAAGAACACCGGAGGTTCGCATTTTTGGTGGCATTTCTTGGAGTTGTTGTATTCCCCAGGAAAGATGGACATATTAATATAAAAGTTGCCGGAGTAGCTACCACACTGATAGTACAAGAAAACTGTACTCTGGCCCCGATGATTGTTGCGGATATCTATCGTGCTCTGACTGCGTGCAAAGCGGGGGCTAGCTTCTTCGAGGGGTGTAACTTGATCTTGCAAATTTGGCTAATCGAGCATCTGTGTCACCACCCTTCATTCTCGAGCTATGGTTCGGCCGATCGGACATGTTTGGAAGAGTTCAATTCAAGGACAAAAGAAGTAAAATTGCCTGAAGGAGTCCAAGGTTGGATTGGGTATCTTCGATCACTAACCGACGGTCAAATCGATTGGACGTATGACTGGTTACCTCTTGACGAGGCGATATACATGCCAACGGAGGGATCGCCGTTTTTGATCATGGGTTTGAAGAGTATACAACCCTATGCCCCATACAGAGCCCTGCGACAGTTGGGTCGGTGTCAGATTATTCCGAGAGATGGGGATCTCAGTGTGCAAGTTGTGGAGATTGGTCCGGACGGGCAATTCCCGGAAGCAAAAATCCGGCAAATCTGGAACGAGTGCCAAAATTTGAAGATTGATACTTGTGTGCCGAATAGAGCAAAGGGGGAGATATCACCTGGGTACTCCACATGGTACCGACGAGGGGTTGAACACGAACGTCTTTCAAAGAGACCTCACTTGCAAGACCTGATAGAGCAATCCGAGGAAAATCTGAAATGGGCGGCCAAGAAGAAAGAATATAAGGCCAAAATCAGTTTGTTGGAAGATAAGCTGAGAAATCTTCATTTCGAAAGTGGCCTACAAGCAGCATCCGATGAAGGGGAAAAGAAACAGCTGAAAAAAGAAAATGATGTGTTGAAGGCTCAAATAGCTCAAATGAAAATTGCATCCGAGACCCCAGTACGTTCAGCCCGAGATGAAAAGTTAATTGAGATTCTCCGGCGGAAAGTAAACGACTATAGCTTTGATTTGGACGTAGCTGAAAAAGAGTTAGTCAAGGCTCGGAAGCAAATGGACAAAGACGCCGAGGAAAGAGCCAAGTTGGTCCGGCAGCTACATGACAAGCACGATGTTGAAATAGCTCAGCTTAGAAAGAAAATGATCTCAGCCACAGTCAAAAGTAACAAGATCATCAAAGATCTTGAAGAAGAAAGAGAGCACTGCTACACGACTATGGTGAGATTAGAATTGAAGCTACAACAAGTGCAAAAGGACAACCAACACACCTTGGATGCTCGCGCTCAGCAAATAAGCCGTCTATTGCAAGAAAAAGGGGTCATCAGAGAAAAGATTGTTCGCATCGCCCAGTATATCACCCGAAAGACTCAAGCTTTGTGAAGATATGACTCGGAGGACTTTTGTATCCGCAGTGAAGTTTTTTGTACAACAAGTCATGGCCGACCTGGATAGGCTTCAAAGGGGTTTAGCATATAGGCCCGCGGCAAGGCCGAACGATGCCTCGCGGGCACTAGGTGCATTAATGTACTCTTAGGTCATGCATCATCTTTTATTTTTCTTTTTTAAACATCACTTTGTAATCCAGGTTTTGAATTGTCAATGAGAAAACAAAGTGTTGTTACCAATTCTTTTACTTTATGTCATTTCTTTTGTATCCGCTAGGCAAATAAATAGGAGCGTAATTATGAAAACGACAATGAAAAAGAGAAGAAAGAAAAAGCAAGAAAAGAAAAAAAGAGAGCAAGAAAAGAGAAAAAGCAAGAAAAGAAAAAAGGAGAAAAGCAAGAAAAGAGAAAAAGAAAAGAAAAGAAGAAAAGAAAGAAAGAAAACAAAAGAGCGGAAAAAGAAAAATGATGATTGAAGTGAGCAGTGGCCGGGATGATGCATAACGACTCGAGCAAATGTGTTTGTTTTTTAAGTCGTTACATCTTATTCATGCGCTAACAACTAACGAGTGTTGATGTTTGTGAGTCCAGATTTTCTAGGCAACTGGCATACTGGCTACCCACTCATACAACACCAGATCTAAAAAGATGACAAAGGCTGTATCCCAGGAGATCGAGGCGACCATTGTAGACCCCGCTCACGAAGAAGAGATCGTGGATGTGGCAGGGATGAAAGAAGAAATGTACAAGTTAAGACAGCAGATGGCTGAAATGTACCAGGCTTGGTCGAGAGGTCAACCACTACCAGCCTACCCTGCTAACCCTGCATATGTCCCTCCAGCCAATCCTAACCCCGAGCCACCAACACCGAACTCATCATCCACCTACCCCGATTACCCTCACTACTATGCTTCCACCTCCCAAATGCCACCACCTCCAGCCAAGCAAACACCACCTCAGGTTCCACAAGTTGCTCCTGTATATGTGGCACCTCCGCCCGCTGTTATCCACAAATCCTCTAGCGAACCAATGTTTCATATCCAGGATTCTCACTACTACCCCCGGAGCCTACTTTCAGACAACACGAGTCTCACGCTCCCATGATAGAAGCTAGTGCCGGGCAGGAGGAGATGGCTCGAAAGGTGAAGAGTCTTGAGAACGCTTTCCGCCATATGCAAGGGCTGGGAGGGCAAGTAAGTGTAGCCTACAAAGACCTGTGTTTGTTCCCTGAGGTGCAGCTTTCCGCAGGATTTAAGTTGCCCAAGTTCGACATGTACAACGGACACGGGGATCCGGTAGCTCATCTAAGAGGATACTGTAGTAAGATGAGAGGCGCGGGAGGTAGAGATGAATTGTTGATGGCGTACTTTAGCCAAAGTTTGAGTGGATCAGCGCTGGAATGGTATACCCGACAGGACCATACAAGATGGTTCGTTTGGGATGATTTAGCACAAGCTTTCGCTAGTCATTTTCAGTACAATCTGGAGATCATACCCGACAGGTTATCCCTTACCAAGCTGGAGAAAAAGCCAGGAGAGAGCTTTAGAGAATACGGTTTTAGATGGAGGGAACATGCCGCTAGAGTGGATCCACCGATGAAAGAGGGAGAGATGGTGGATTGTTTTCTGCAAGCTTTGGATCCAACATACTACGGCCATCTAGTGTCAGCAATTGGGAAAAGTTTCAACGAAGTTGTGAAAATGGGAAGTTTTGTAGAAGAAGGTTTGAAGACAAACAAAATTATGAGTTTTTCGGCTATCAAAGCCACCAATCAAGCTATACAGAGTGGAAGCGGAGGAGTGATGGGAAAGAAGAAGAAAGAAGAAGTAGCAACCATTGAAAGCAGGTCCTGGAGTCGCAACCCACCAAGACCCTATCGCCAACACCCACCAAGCCCATCAACCCCATATAATCCACCACCACCATCCTACCCGCCAAATCCCTACAATGCACCAAGCCCATATAACCCACCACCACCACCATACCCACCGACTGTACCACATTACCATCACCCTCAAACCCAAGCTTATCCACCACCACCACCCCACGTGTGGAGAGCTCAAGCTCCACACAATGTGTACCATACCTAAAACACATACCCAACCCCTAAACCTTACCGAAACCAGAATAGACCCAGGCCGGACGCTGATTGGAGAAACAAAGCAAAAAAGACATTCACTCCTCTCGGAGAGTCATATACCATTCTTTTCCACAGGTTGAAAGAATTGGGGATGTTGAGACCAATCGCACCAAAAATCCGAACCCACCCCCGAAAAATCTTGATTCTTCTGTCAGATGTGAATATTGTTCAGGAACGTTGGGCCACGATACCGAGAAGTGTTGGCAATTAAAGAATGCCATTCAAGATCTTATCGATGAGAGGAGAATTGAAGTGCAGGCTCCCGAGGCCCCAAACATTACCTAGAATCCATTGCCGAATCACCACGAAACGAATATGATAGAACTGGTGCAGGGTGATGGCAATCAAAAACCATCTCAGGCCGTCATGATGATAAAGTCGAGTGACAAGTTAGAGAAAGAAATTGTGAAAGAGGAAGCAATTGTTGAGAAACCAAAGCCAGGAGTGATGGGAGGTTTAAAGGTGGTAGTTCCAGGTGCAAAGACGATCGTGACTGTGAAAGGAGCAAGTGCACAGCCGGTAATCATAAAACCAGTAGTGCAAATGCCAGTGGTGAATACAAAGACTGTGCCTTGGAACTATAACAAGGTGGCAGTAGTTTACAAGGGAAAAGAGATTTCTGGTGAAATTAACGAAATGCATGGACTTACTCGATCTGGAAGGTGTTTTGCTCCGGAGGAACTGAGAAAGATGAAAACGGTGAAAGAAAGTCAACCGAAGAAGCCAGTGACGGAGGAGGAAGCAGAGGAATTTCTTAAGAAAATGAAGTCACAAGAGTACTCAGTGGTCGAGCAGTTAAGAAAAACCCCGGCCCAGATTTCTTTGTTATCTTTGTTGATACATTCAGAGGAGCACCGGAAGGCTCTTATGAAGATTCTAAATGAGGCTCATGTTCCGGAGAAGATTTCAGTGTGTTATTTGGAGAAGATTACCAGCAAAATTTTCGAGTCCAATAGAATCACCTTCTCTGATAGGGAGTTGCCGGTGGAAGGAACTGAACACAATAAAGCATTGTACCTCACGGTAAAGAGTGAAGAGTCAGTCGTGACTAGGGTATTGATTGACAATGGATCGAGCGCGAACATCTGCCCGCTGTCAACTCTAGGGAAGCTGAACATTAGCCCGGATAGAATCCGGAGAAACAATATCAATGTGAGAGGGTTTGACGGCGGAGGTAAGAACACGTTGGGGGATATTATTTTGGAAGTGACCATCGGTCCCGTTGATTTTACGATGGAATTCCAGGTGCTCGATATTGCCGTATCATATAACTTGCTGTTAGGTCGACCCTGGATTCATGTGGCCAAAGCGGTACCATCTTCTCTACACCGGATGGTCAAGTTTGAATGGGAGCAGCAAGAGATTGTTGTACACGGAGAGGAAAATGCTTGTAATGTGGTAGCACCTTTTGATGGTACTGATGGGGATCGGGGTCCTTGGGTTTACCAAGTGACGGATGCTGTTGAGGTGAATAGAGTTGCTGAAGGAGAAAAGTTATCAACCCCAATGTTGGCACCAACTGCTGTAATGGTGGCCAGAGAAATGCTGAAAAACGGATTTGCACCGGGGAGGGGATTAGGCAAAACACTGCAGGGAGTCACTCAACCAGTTCAGCTTCCGAAGAATAAAGGTACATTCGGCTTAGGGTTCAAACCCACCTTTGCCGATATCCAAAGAGCCTCTAAAGCCAAAAGAAACTGGACCTTGCCCAAACCCATACCCAAATTATCCGACATCTTTATCAGGCCTGGTACAAAATATCAACCATCTGCTGCAGCAAAGTGCATTGAGACCCAACTTGATGAAGAAATGCTTGGTTTTAAGAAATTGTTCTGGGAGGTGAATACGATTGAAGCAGGGGAAGGCACGAGCAACATGGACGTGCAATTTGTGGGGCCCGGAGTCACATTGAACAATTGGGAAGCTACTCCTTTCCTTATCCGGAAGGAGTCTTGGTAGTTAGCTCAAAATTTCATCATTGTTCCCCGAAAGTTGTTATTTTATAATTTCCCCATTCCCCTCATGAAAAATCACAATGTATCCCGAACATTGTTCGTTTCTTTTATTAATGAAATGCAGTTTTTCCTTTTTCTTCACTTTTGCCTTATTTTTCTTTATTTTTCCTTTTGTACAATTTTGCATGTGTTGATTCCAATGCCATGTCATGCGTGAAGGATTCTAGACCCAGTTCTGACAATCACGCTACTATACAAGAAATTGAGGAAGATAGTGAAATAGAATGTGAGGATGAGGAAGCCCCGGAGGAAATAAGTAAGGACATGAAACAATACGAGGAAAAACCCAAGCCGAATCTGAGTGATACGGAATCTGTAAACTTGGGGAGCGAAGATGATGTCCGAGAAACAAAGATTAGTGTGCATTTGGAGGCACCCCTCAGGGATGAATTGATAGGGTTGTTACATGAATTTAAGGACATCTTTGCCTGGTCCTATGATGACATGCCCGGCCTTAGCACAGATTTAGTGGTACACAAGTTGCCTATATACTCTGAATGCCGGCCGGTGAAACAAAAGCCGAGGAAATTCAAAACGGACATTAGCGTGAAGATAAAAGAAGAGGTGAATAAGCAGTTCGAGGCAAAGGTCATAAGAGTTACCAAATACCCCACCTGGTTGGCAAATGTTGTGCCGGTCCCAAAGAAAGATGGCAAAACCGGAGTGTGTGTAGACTATAGAGACCTCAACAAAGCCAGTCCGAAGGATGACTTCCCATTGCCAAACATCCACATATTGATCGACAATTGCGCCAAGCATGAGATCGGTTCGTTTGTGGATTGTTATGCAGGTTATCACCAGATCCTGATGGACGAAGAAGATGCTGAGAAAACTGCCTTCATTACACCTTGGGGAACGTACTGTTACAGAGTAATGCCGTTTGGATTAAAGAATGCCGGGGCAACTTACATGAGGGCAATGACCACTATGTTTCATGATATGATGCATAGAGAAATTGAGGTATATGTGGACGATGTCATCATAAAGTCCAGAAAACAACCTGATCATGTGAAAGATTTGAGGAAGTTTTTCCAAAGACTTCGGAGGTACAATCTAAAACTCAATCCGGCGAAGTGTGCTTTTGGAGTACCTTCAGGGAAACTACTGGGGTTTATTGTGAGTCGGCGAGGTATTGAACTGGATCCATCAAAGATCAAAGCTATTCAAAGTCTACCTCCGCCGAAGAACAAGAAGGAGGTCATGAGCTTATTAGGAAGGTTGAATTACATTAGTCGGTTTATTGCTCAGTTGACATCAACATGCGAGCTGATTTTCAAATTGTTAAAGAAAGACGCAGCAGTGAAATGGACCGATGAATGTCAGGAAGCCTTTGACAAGATCAAGGAATATTTGGCCAATCCTCCGGTGTTAGTTCCTCCGGAACCAGGGCGTCCTCTGATTTTGTATTTGACGGTGCTAGATAACTCTTTCGGTTGTGTACTGGGTCAACATGATGAGACGGGCAAGAAGGAACAAGCCATCTACTACCTCAGCAAAAAGTTTACATCCTACGAGGTGAAATATACCCAACTGGAGAGAACTTGTTGTGCATTGATTTGGGTGGCTCAGAAGCTAAAGCATTATTTGTCAGCGTACACTACGTACTTGATATCACGGCTGGATCCTCTCAAGTATATATTTCAGAAGCCTATGCCTACGGGAAGATTGGCCAAATGGCAGATTCTGCTCACAGAATTTGACATTGTCTACGTAACTCGTACGGCGATGAAGGCACAAGCTATTGCGGACCACTTAGCCGAGAATCCGGTGGATGATGAATACGAGCCATTGAAAACATACTTTCCGGATGAAGAGGCAATGCTTGTCGAAGAGGTGGAGCAAGAGGAGAGGCCGGGATGGAAAATGTACTTTGATGGAGCTGTCAACAGCAGGGGCGTTGGTATCGGAGCGGTACTTATTTCAAGTACGGGTCAACACTATCCCGTAACAGCTCAGCTTCGATTTTTCTGTACCAACAATATGGCCGAATATGAGGCGTGCATCTTGGGATTAAGGATGGCGGTTGACATGGGTATTCAAGAGATTTTGGTCATGGGTGACTCGGATCTCTTGGTACACCAAATTCAAGGGGAATGGGAGACGCTAGATTTGAAATTGATACCATATCGGTATTGTTTGCACGAGTTGTCTCAAAGATTCCAGTCTATAGAATTCAAGCATATCCCAAGAATGCACAATGAGATTGCAGATGCTTTGGCCACATTGTCCTCTATGTTGCATCGTCCGGACAAGACATACATAGATCCGCTCCAGATCCAAGTCCGAGATCAGAATGCTTATTGCTTCGCTGTGGAAGAAGAGTCGGATGGAGAGCCGTGGTATCATGATATTAGAGAATACTTGAAAACTGGCAAATACCCGGAGCACGCCACAGGAGACCAAAAGAGAGCCATCAGGCGTCTAGCCAATGGATTTTTCTTCAGTGGAGGAGTGGTATATAAAAGGACACCAGATTTGGGCTTATTGAGATGTGTGGACGCACAACAAGCAGATGAAATTATGATTGAAGTACATGCTGGAGTATGCGGACCCCACATGAGCGGATATGTGTTAGCAAAGAAGATCTTGAGAGTTGGGTACTACTGGCTCACGATGGAGCGTGATTGTATCAGGTATGTAAAGAAATGCCATCAATGCCAGGTACATGGGGATCTGATCCACTCCCCGCCTTATGAGTTACACACAATGTCGGCACCATGGCCCTTTGTTGCTTGGGGCATGGATGTCATCGGCCCAATAGATCCAGCCGCTTCTAATGGGCACAGGTTTATCCTGGTTGCAATTGATTATTTCACCAAGTGGGTCGAAGCTAAGACATTCAAGGCGGTGACGAAGAAAGCGGTGGTGGATTTTGTGCACGAGAATATCATATGCCGATTTGGAATCCCCAAAGTGATTATCACAGACAATGGAGCCAATTTAAACAGTCATCTCATGGCAGACGTTTGTGAAAGGTTTAAGATCACGCACCGTAATTCCACACCTTACAGGCCAAAGGCAAATGGTGCAGTAGAAGCAGCAAATAAGAACATCAAGAAGATTCTCCGGAAAATGGTGGAGGGATCCAGGCAGTGGCATGAAAAGTTACCCTTTGCTCTCATGGGTTACCGCACGACGGTACGTACTTCTATCGGAACCACACCTTATACCTTGGTGTATGGAACAGAGGCCGTTATACCCGCAGAAATAGAAATACCGTCATTGCGAATTATAGCCGAATCCTGAGATAGATGACGATGAATGGGTAAAGGCCCGGTTAGAACAGTTGAATTTGATTGATGAGAAGAGATTGGCCGCGGTCTGCCATGGACAGTTATATCAGCGGAGAATGGCCAGAGCATATAATAAGAAGGTACGACCTCGAAAGTTTGAAGTTGGACAACCGGTATTGAGGCGTATCTTACCACATTGGGCAGAGGCAAAAGGCAAGTTTGCACCAAATTGGCAGGGACCGTTCGTGGTATCACGGGTGTTGTCCAATGGAGCATTATACTTAACTGATGTTGAAGGAAAGTGCGTAGAGACTGCTATCAATTCAGATGCAGTCAAAAGATACTATGTATGATTCCTTTTCAATTGTATGTTTTGTATTTTGTTGTGATTTTGGAATTGAAATGACGAAAGCATTTTATTCTCTATCCAAACACTTTATCCATTGTTAACCCCTTCGAGCCTTAATAAATGAATTCTTTCATATCCCTCTCTCGGAATCACTCCAGTGCAATAGGATCGAAATTGCCAGAATGAAAAAATGAAATGATGGAAAAATGAAAAAAAGTGATGAAAAAAAAAATGAAAATAAAAAAAAGAAGAAATGAAGAAAATGAAAAAGAGAAAAAGACAAAAATCGGGAAAAAGTCAAAAAGAAATCCATCTAACTTTTGAAGTTGGATGAACTACGTCTGACTTGATCCCGAAAGGGTACGTAGGCAGCCTCTCTGAGGTTCAGTCACAATAAAGAAAAAATCCAAAAATTCCCCACATATTGAAACTGGGGCAGAAGTTATGTTTTAATAATTCCGAGAGTTGTAAATATGTTTAACCCTCGTTGAAATTTTGAGCCTTTATATCTTTCTTTCTTAACCCGTCCAAAAGCCACGTTACAGTCCAAAGAAAGACCTTCTGATCGATTCTGAAATGATAACGAATACAACGAAGGAGGAGCGAAGTATCGGACAATGCCCGTGGAACATAAAACAAAATACAAAAAAGAAAAACGGAAAAAAATAAAAAAATGAGAGAGTCTCATCAGTGAAAACCTTAGCCGGCACTGTGAGACGATTGTGAAGTTGAGAGAAATAAAATGAGAGAGTCTCATCAGTGAAAACCTTAATCGGCACTGTGAGATGATTGTGAAGTTGAGAGAATAAACGAGAGAGTCTTATTGGTGAAAACCTTTCGAGGCACCGTAAGGCGATCGTGAGGACTATCAAAAGAGAAAAGGCAACAAAAAAGAGTATCGGTTTGGGTCAAAGGCAATTTGGAGTCAGAATAATGATTGGAACGAACTGGGTCGGAGTTTAAATACATGGCATGGTCGGCGGAATCAGCCAACAAATACCCAGATAAGTTCCGTCATCTCTCCAAAATACCCTTACCTTTCTTTCATTTTTTCTGCATTTCATTGTTTACCCTTTTGAGAGCTAACTACCAGCTCCTGATAACGGAAGTTGAAATAACACTGGATCAGAAAGAATGGAAGATTGGGGAAAGGAATAAAGAAGCTTGGCAAACAGGGCCAAAGAAAAAGAAAACAAAACAAAAATGGAAAAAATGAGAAAAATACAAAAAGAGTCTGCAAGGGACAAGAAGTTGAAAGCCATGCAACATGAAAAAGCAAAAACAAAGGAAGCAATAAGAAGTGGGGACGGCAGATGCCAGTTGCCAGCAGTTTATATCTAATAAATTTTGTTTCATGGAGGAACAAATTGTCACTAATCACTTTAAAGTGAATGTGACCAATGTGGAAAATTTAAAATACCAAAAGAGGAAGTCTGCCGAATAAGTGGAAAATTCACAGGCAAGAGATAAGTTGGTAAAAAGAAAATACCAAAAAGAGGAAGGTAATATCTTTTGAAAGCCACTCCTCAGTCCTCAGGCTGAGGGAATATTTTCTGCATTTGCATTGCACGTTTAATTTCTGTTAGGTGCCCACCTTCGAATACGGGAATATTTTCCGCATCGCATTGCACGTTTAATTTCTGTTAGGCGCCCACCTTCAAATACAGGAATACATTTCTGCATCGTATTGCACGTTTAATTTCTGTTAGGTGCCCACCTTCAAATACGGGAATACTTTTCTGCATCGCATTGCACGTTTAAATTCTGTTAGGTGCCCACCTTCGAATACGGGAATATTTTCTGCATCCGCATTGCACGTTTAAATTTCTGTTAGGCGCCCACCTTCAAATACGGGAATATTTTCTGCATTCGCATTGCACGTTTAAATTTTCTGTTAGGCGCCCACCTTCAAATACGGGAATATTTTCTGCATTCGCATTGCATGTTTAAAATTTTTGTTAGGCGCCCACCTTCAAATACGGGAATATTTTCTGCATTCGCATTGCACGTTTAAATTTTCTGTTAGGCGCCCACCTTCAAATTCGGGAATATTTTCTGCATCCGCATTGCACGTTTAAATTTCCGTTAGGCGCCCACCTTCAAATACGGGAATACTTTTCTGCATCGCATTGCACGTTTAATTTATGTTAGGCGCCCACCTTCGAATACGGGAATATTTTTCTGCATCGCATTGCATGTTTAATTTCTGTTAGGCGCCCACCTTCAAATACGGGAATACATTTCACATTGCACGTTTCAATTCTGTTAGGCGCCCACCTTCAAATTCGGGAATATTTTCTGCATTTGCATTGCACGTTTAAATTTCCGTTAGGCGCCCACCTTCAAATACGGGAATATTTTCTGCATCGCATTGCACGTTTAAATTTCGTTAGGCGCCCACCTTCAAATACGGGAATATTTTCTGCATCACATTGCATTTAAATTTTCTGTTAGGCGCCCACCTTCAAATACGGGAATATTTTCTGCATTCGCATTGCATGTTTAAAATTTCTGTTAGGCGCCCACCTTCAAATACGGGAATATTTTCTGCATTCGCATTGCACGTTTAAATTTTTTGTTAGGCGCCCACCTTCAAATACGGGAATATTTTCTGCATCCGCATTGCACGTTTAAATTTCTGTTAGGCGCCCACCTTCAAATACGGGAATACTTTTCTGCATCGCATTGCACGTTTAATTTCTGTTAGGTGCCCACCTTCGAATACGGGAATATTTTCCGCATCGCATTGCACGTTTAATTTCGTTAGGCGCCCACCTTCAAATACGGGAATACATTTCACATTGCACGTTTCAATTCCGTTAGGCGCCCACCTTCAAATACGGGAATATTTTTCGCATTCGCATTGCACGTTTAAATTTTCCGTTAGGCGCCCACCTTCAAATACGGGAATATTTTCTGCATCCGCATTGCACGTTTAAATTTCGTTAGGCGCCCACCTTCAAATACGGGAATATTTTCTGCATCGCATTGCACGTTTAATTTCGGTTAGGCGCCCACCTTCAAATTCGGGAATATTTTCTGCATCCGCATTGCACGTTTAAATTTCCGTTAGGCGCCCACCTTCAAATACGGGAATATTTTCTCTGCATCGCATTGCACGTTTCAATTCCGTTAGGCGCCCACCTTCAAATACGGGAATACATTTCACATTGCACGTTTCAATTCCGTTAGGTGCCCACCTTCAAATACGGGAATATTTTCTGCATTCGCATTGCACGTTTAAATTTTCTGGTTAGGCGCCCACCTTCAAATACGGGAATATTTTCTGCATTCGCATTGCATGTTTAAATTTCCGTTAGGCGCCCACCTTCTAATACGGGAATATTTTCTGCATTTGCATTGCACGTTTAAATTTACGTTAGGCGCCCACCTTCAAATACGGGAATATTTTCTCGCATCATCATGGTTTATATATTTAAAAGCCCACACCGGGGCAGAAAAATAAAAAAGAGGTAGTTTGTTGTTTTGTTTTGAGCCAGGTTCAGCTCGGGATCAAGAAAAACAAGAAAATCAACAAAAAGAGAGTCAACAAGAGAAAACAAGAAAATCAACAAAAAAGAGAGTCATCAAGAAAAACAAGAAAATCAACAAAAAAAGAGTCATCAAGAAAACAAGAAAATCAACAAAAAAGGAAGATTCTGCATCATCGGAAAGGGAAGAAGAGCAAAAGCTAGATTAGGAACAATTGTAATTGTAGGATCATAGCTTAGAATAGCTTCTTCATTTTACATTTTCCCCGGTGTAATAAGGAGTAAGTCAGCAGATCTCAACAGTGTCAATGCAACAGTGAGTCTGGTAGTTTTTAAAACTGCCAGACCTTCCCGAACTACACTGACCTGATTCCTGTTTAGCCCAGGATATGTAGGCAACCTCTAAAGCAGGGTGCGGTCAAAAGGTTTTCAAAAATGCTTTCACGGAATATGCCGATGTGCAAAAATCTCTCATTATCGCTCACTTGTCTTTGCACTGAAACTCTTCGTGTTCCCGAGCAAAGAGGGGCAGCTGTGAGCACATGATTTTTGCACTAAGCCTTTGAATTCCAAAATTAAAATAAATATATTTTTGAGTGCAATTACTTGCTTTGTTTGAAATTAGTTATATTTTTGTGTGTTTGAATAAGTAAGAAATTAGAAAAAATCAAAAAAAAATAGTAGTAAGTAATTTTGTTAGTTTAGTTAATTAGGAAATTAGTAAAATAGCTTAAGTAGTCACAATAAAGAAAAAATAGCAGAAAATTACCAAAAAAATACTAGAAAATTAGAGTAGGTAGTAAATTAGGATTTATAATTTTTCATAAAAGAAAAGAAAAAAAAAAGTATAAAAGAAAAATGCATAAAAATCATTAAAATCAGAAAATACAAAAAAATAGGTTGTGTAATAAATCTGGGCCAATTGTGAGTCCAAATAGCCAGCCCAGCATATTGGCCCAAAGAGACGGCCCGCCTGGTTTTATAATCATCTTGATCTCGGCCGTCCATTTTGATATATCCAACGGCCGAGAATATTAGGTGAATTATTGGTATAATTGAATAATTGGGAGTCAATCTGAGCCGTTTGTTTGATGATCCAACGGGCGAGACATTTTGGTCTCATTAATGACAAAACTACGTCGTTTTAGTAACGCCCCTCTCAGACCGTTGATCTCCATCAAATGGACGGTCGAGATTATCTGGGACGTTTGGCCTATAAAAAGGCCTTGTCTGAACGGCCGGTTCACTTTAGCCATTTTCATAACCCTAATATCAGCCGCCTCCCCTTTCCCTTCTTCATCTTCATCAACATCTTCACAGAAGCCCTAGCCGGCCATGGCGGCCACCATTCCCACGGTGGTCGCCGGCTCCTCTTACTACTCCCCTCTTCTTCTTCTTCTTCTTCGTTTCATAATACCCCAAAACCCCAGAAAAATACCACCGTTCTTCAAAGTCCCGGTCACCGGAGTTACACCGGTGACCACCAAAGTATGAGAACCGCTTCCAAACCAATGCCGTTCTATTCTTCTCCATGAGATCTACCCACCCATACCACTGGTTCCCCTCGAATCTAACCGGAACACTTCGAATATCCAAAATAAGGTCACCGGAAACCTAACTCCGGTGACCCCAAAATCAAAACCACCCCAAGATACACCCTTTTTACACTCCTGAACACCCTCTTGCAACTCAAATCTCAAAAGGCCTCGTCTTTAGGCCTAAAAGAAAAACCAGAAGAAAATTCAAAAAAAAAGAGATATCTGGAAAACAATAAAAGAAAAAGGAAACAAGAAGAAAGGTCTGGGAGAGTCTGAAAGATTAGAGAAACAGAGAAAAAGAAAGAGATTAGGAAGCTCGGGGGACAGGCCCCGCGAGCTAAGTCCCTGATCCCTTTGTTTGCTTTCTATGCTTTATTTCTATGTATTTTTGTTTTGATTTGCATGCTTATGAGTGCCTTTTTGTTTCTTTTCATCATGTTAATTCTAGAGCTTTGCTTTGCATACTTCTCTGATAGACATAGATTCCTGTCTTAGCTTCTTCTTTGATTCATGCTCTCTTTGCTTGATTTCGTATGTCTTAAATTGTTCTTTTGAGATCCTGTAGAGTATTAGGGTTCTATAATCATCTTACTCACATCCTTTGTTATTACTCTGTTCTGACTGTTTTAGGTTTAGTTTAACACTAATGTTGACTTTCATCCTATTCATCTTCATATTCTCCTGTTTGTTTATTTTCATGTTCTGTTTCTTCCATGTTTAGTCATGTTTAGTCTAACACATGTTTTAGGGTTATGAAGTGTTTGGTTTGTCTCTCGAGTTCAAATTAGATCTTGATATTCATGTTCTCTCTTCTATTCTGTTAGGGTTTTTATCTTGTTAGTTTTCAATAGCTCTTCTGTCAACTTACATGTTTGGATCCTGATACTATGTTTAATGGTTTGTCTTTCACTGTCCTGCACTTGTACTAGATTTAGGCTGGTATTTGGGAAAAGCTTTAGGTTGGTAGGTCTGGTTAATCACCATTCTTAGTCCATTGCCCTCTTGTTTAAAATAAATCATGTTTTTATTCTTTTGTTGATTTGTTTCTGGGAATTCAGTGTCTATATCCATAAATACTAAGTGTTTTAGGGTTTGTCAGTATATCATCTAACATGAAATGACTGTTACTTAGCCTAATTGATGTTAATTGCCATGTTGCTGCATGATTTCAAGTTATGTAAGTTGATTAGTTGAGATTCAACATTATCAAACCCTACTTCTGAATTTTGATTGATTAATGAACAATATTTGACTTCATGTGTTTATATGTGCAATTATATGTTGAAATGGTTAAGTTTGTAATAGTTTTATGTTAAGTATGAACACTGTTGATGTCTATTATGCTTAGGAAGATTGGTTATAGCTGTTAGTACTAGTTCCATGAAAGTGGTTAGTTTTGAAATAGGACTAAAACTGAAAATGATCATAATTAGGCTATAGGTTTAATAATTGGCCTAAGAATGGTCAACCTTGCAAAGGGTTGACCAATTCTGTGAGCCCTAACACACAGTCCACCTTAAAACAGTGGCTGGTTGTGCAAAGGGTTATATCTGCAAATGCAGACTGGCCCAGGCTCTATATTGAGCCCTGAACAGCAAAGTGGCCAAACCTGTAAAGGTTTTGGGCCCAGCTGTTCAGTATATGGCTTTGATAGCCCAAGCTAAGTCTCAACTTGAGACTGGCTAACTTTTAAATAGGTTAATCATAACAATAAAACAGGCTATGCCTGCAAGTAGCTTTAATTAAGAATAAATTGGTCTTAAATGACTGGAATTAGCTTAAAAATGGCTAAATTTGAAATAGTTCTTAAAAATGAAACTGGCCAGCCCTTAAATACTAATGCTAGGGCCGGCTATTAGTTAAATAGTTCAAAACAAGCTGAAAATCTGCCCTAGGCAAGCTAGTAAATCAGCAGTGCCCTTAGGGGCATAATTGGGTATTTAAAAGGTAAAATAGTAACTAGTAAGAACTTAGGAGGGTAATAGGGACATTCATGCTCCTGATTTCTGCAATTTTGCGGAGATTTAGGGGTATAATGGTCTCCTAAAAATGGGAAATCTGTAAAAATCTCAAACCCCTAAGGTCATACTAGTAAAAGGCCATAAAAGAGAATCTTTAGAACCTTCCAGCACATGCTGGAAGGGTTTTAGTAACTGAAAATGGGACTAAAGTGTAGAATGGGTAATTTTAGGAGGGGGGAAGTGGGATTAATCCCATACTTCCTCCCCAAGTATTCAGCCCTAAAGGTTAACTATAAATATACCTTCAAAGAGCTGAAAAAGGGGATTCCACTGTAGAACAATCTGAGCTAATATTTGGGGTTCCAAGCTGAAGCAATCTAAAAATATATAGGCTATTATAATTAGCAATACAACAGAGAATTTTCTGGGTTTTCTATCGGATTCCATTGGGTTATCTACTTGGGTCTTCTCTGTTTGCTACTGCTGTGGACTTTGCTACTGCTGTGTGTTGTGCTTCCTTCTCTTCACTGTTGCATTCACTGCTTGCTGTGCTTACCTGCTTTACCCCCTAGACTCATCGGATTTCCTTTGTGGTTCAGGTACATGTCTTTTTCAATTGAAGTTGTATTGATGACCTTGATGAAATGAAAAATGAAGATCCTGTGCCGTCGTGAAGTTATATTCTAATATTGCTTAGTTTTAGTTGTAAGTTATTCATTGTAGTCTTTTATAGTAGCTGAAGAACAAAACCGAGCAGAGACAATGTAATAGTATAGTAGTAGTAGTATAGTAGTAGTATAATATAGATAGTTTACCACTTAGTTTAATTAGGTAAAAGTACTAAAACATAAGCTGATTAACAACACCTGCAAGACTAACAATCTGGAAACAAAAATTCATGAGGAAATCAGTAGTGTAATGGTAGTATAGTTGTAGATCACCCATCACTTAGTCAAATAGGAATGCTATTAAAACCAGAGATAATCAATTTGCTTGCATACATTAGTAATAATAAGCTCATTTAGCTAATCTGTTTCATTAATTAATCTTAGAGTTCGAGTAAGTCTAAAAAGAGAAACAAACAGTTGAGTAATAAAGCTGGTTTTGACAGATTTGGCTCTTATTAAACAACAGTAGATAATCATTTGGTTAATTAGTCTCTGAATATCAATGAGTACAAGAGAGAAAATGAAGTAGCTTTAGACTAGATCGGTAATATTGTTTAAGCCTAAAATTGTAGTATAGCAATGTATATAATTAGTCGTTTAGCTTTAGATAATATGGTTGTTGTCAATAAGCAATCGGATCGTTTAAACATTGCATCACATAGGCAAAATGTCTCTTTGACAGGGTGATTTTAGTGTTGATATAAGCCATTAATAGAAAGCAAAGAAACAGTGCTGGTTCATTCACTTATTCATTAAGTAGTTTTGACATTGGTTTAATAATACGCTTGTACAGTTATTCCATTTTTGATCAATAAAATGATAGTTAAATGTTATTTCTATGTGTCCGATTTACTTTGAGTTCCTTATTTTATCCTTTATTATTGTTCCATTTGATTTAAATCTCTACATGGAGCCGATTGGGCCAACGAGCAAGAGTCTTAAAACTGCCTGGACATTAGAAAGGCTTGGGCAGTTCGAACATATATGAAGAGAAGACCGGGTCTTTTAAAAACAGATTTCAACGAGCCTGGATTATTATAGTACTAATGATACGACTAAGGAAAGAACAATATGTAGCAAATGTAGTTAACAAAATAGGACCGGATTTTAAAATTAATTGGGACGAGCCTCGCCCGAATAACAATCGGGGCCCCCATCTAGTAATGATATAACACAAATAGGCCCGGGAAAGCTAATAGCCAATTCCATAGCTTCTCCCAAAAGATTTAAAAGCCGATAGACATTACTTTAGGGCACGATTTTAATATACCTTCCTATGAATGAGTGTGCACTTGGTGCGACTCAAATCCAAATCTCGGTAAAGCTGAAATACACCAAAAGTCATAGGCGTACTTGGTTGCGGTATGACTCGAGGCGTGTTTTCGCGATACCGCAAATTCCTAAAAAATAATAATATTTGACGCAAAAGCACATTATGTTGTTAAAATCTATAACTGAGTCAAACAAAAGTCAGGAACGACAGTGGAGCGACCGTGCTAAAACCACGGAATCCGGGAGTGCCTAACACCTTCTCCCGGGTTAACAGAGTTCCTTATCCGGACCTCTGCTTCGCAGACATTTTAAAGAGTCAAAATTCCTCGGATTCGGGATCAACCGGTGACTTGGGACACCATTGTCATTCCCAAGTGGCGACTCTGATTAATCTCTAATGAAATCCCGAACCGATTGTCCTTAAATTGGAAAAACTCCTTCCCTTACGTTATTTTATCCGTCTCGGGTAATTGAGCGTCGGGGTATACCCTACAAGTGTATTTATACACCTTACGCACGTTGGGGTAGTAAAAAGGGAGGTGTGACACCGCTGAAATGTCCTCCAAAACTGAGAAGTGTACAGAGTACCCGTATCTGAGATAATAGACACTAGAACCCCATGCAATCAGACAATCTCCAGGATAACGATCCCTGCCAGCCGCTCTGAAGAATAAGTATTATATACTGGAATGAAGTGAACGAACTTGGTCAACCGATCCACAATCACCCAAATCGAATCGAACTTCTTCAAATTTCGAGGGAGACCACCAACAAAATCCATAGTAATCCTCTCCCACTTCTACTCTAGAAAAATAATCCGCTGAAGTACACCGTCTGGTCTCTGATGCTCGTACTTAACCTACTGAAAGTTGAGACACCAAGCTACAAACCTCACTATATCCTTCTTCATCATTATCCAGCAGTAGTGTTGCCTTAAATCCTGATACATCTTCGCGGCACCTGGATGGATAAAATACCGCGAGCTGTGGGCCTTCTCCAATATTAAATTCCGAAGTCCATCCATATTGGGCACGCAAATTTGTCCCTGCATCCTCAACATGCCATCACTATGGATGGTCACATCCCTGGCATCATAATGCTGAACCCTGTCCTTAAAGAAAAACAAATGAGGATCATCATACTGGCGCTCTCTGATGTGGTAATATAAGGAAGACCGAGAAACAACACAAGCCAACACCCAACTAGGCTCCGAAATATCTGACCTCACTATCCGATTGGCCAAAGTATATACATCAACTGCAAAGGGCCTCTCCCCAACTGGAATGTACGCCAAACTACCTCTACTAACTGCCTTTCGGCTTAAAGCATCGGCCACCACATTGGCCTTCCCCAGGTGATACAGAATGGTAATATCATAGTCCTTGAGTAACTCTATCCACCTTCGCTGTCTCAAATAAAGATCTTTTTGCTTGAATAGATGCTGAAGACTACGATGATCGTTGAATACCTCACAGGATACTCCATACAAGTAGTGCCTCCAAATCTTCAAAGCATGAACTATAGCAGCCAACTCCAAATCATGTACATGGCAGTTCTTCTCGTGGGGCTTCAACTGACGAGAAGTATATGCAATAACTCTACCCTCCCGCATCAACACACATATGATCCCAACTCTCAAAGCATCACAATATACAATGTAAAAATCTGAAGTTAATGGAAACATAAACACTGGAGCCGTTGTAAAAACTGTCTTGAGCTTCTGAAAGCTCTCCTCGCACTCATCCGACCACACACATGGAGCACCCTTCTGAGACAACTTGGTCAAGGGCGATGCAATACATGAAAATCCCCAAACAAACTGGTGATAATACCCTGCCAACTCAAGGAAGCTACAAATCTTTGTGGCTGAGATTGGTCTAGGCTAACTCTGTGTGAGCACGTGATTTTTGCCCTATATGATGATTACTCCCAAAAATTTATTACCACCGGTTTGTGAGGGAGCCCTCTTGAAGAATGGAGTGGCGATTTATTTTGAAGTTGTAGTTGAAGTCGGGGAGCCCGCCTGAAGAATGGAGTGGCGATTTATTTTGAAGTTGTAGTTGAAGTCGGGGAGCCCGCCTGAAGAATGGAGTGGCGATTTATTTTGAAGTTGTAGTTGAAGTCGGGGAGCCCGCCTGAAGAATGGAGTGGCGATTTATTTTGAAGTTGTAGTTGAAGTCGGGGAGCCCGCCCGAAGAATGGAGTGGCGATTTATTTTGAAGTTGTAGTTGAAGTCGGGAGCCCGCCCGAAGAATGGAGTGGCGATTTATTTTGAAGTTGTAGTTGAAGTCGGGGAGCCCACCTGAAGAATGGAGTGGCGATTTATTTGGAAGTCGTAGTTGAAGTCAGGGAGCCTGCCTGAAGAATGGAGCGGCGATTTAGTTTTGAAGTTGTAGTTGAAGTCAGGGAGCCCGCCTGAAGAATGGAGTGGCGATTTATTTTGAAGTTAAAGTTGAAGTTAGGGAGCCCGCCTGAAGAATGGAGTGGTGATTTAATGTTGAAGTTGAAGTCAGGAAGCCCGCCTGAAGAATGGAGTGGCGATTTATTTTGAAGTTGTAATTAAAGTCAGGGAGCCCGCCTGAAGAATGGAGTGCGATTTAATTTTGAAGTTGTAGTTGAAGTGAGGGGGCCCGCCTGAAAAAGGGAGTGCCAATTTATTTTGAAGCAGTTGAGTGTAACGGAAATCCCCAGCATGAATTCGAGTTCATGATCAAAAGGAAGGCAACAAGGATCAGAAAGATGGGTTCGGACTTCGAAGGAGAATAGTTCGAAGATCACAAAGAGGGACCAATGGTCGGAGTTCGGCAATCAAGATAGGCCGAAATAACGATTGTCAGAGGAGAAGAAGCATGTGAAGAAACATCAGAGACAGCAATATGGCAAGGAACATGACAAAATCAAGTTAAAAAAGGATAGATAAGATTTCGCAATGCTGTAATTTAGTCTAACTTCTTATTTTTTGTTTAGCACGATGTAATAAGGAGATTAGTTAAGCAGTGGCGTCAGCAGCAACAGCAGTAACAGCAAGATCACAACAGTCATGGTAGTCCCAGCTACCGAAACTTCCCAAACTACATTGACCTGATTCCCTTTTAGCCAGGGATATGTAGGAGACCTTCTGAAGCAAAGATTCGGTCAAGCTTTTCCAAAAAATGCTTCACACGGAGTACTCGAATGGGCAAAAATCGCTCGTATTCGCTCACTTATCTTTGCACGAAAAACTCTTTATGTTTCCGCGCAAAGAGGGGCAGCTGTGAGCACGTGATTTTTACCCTATATGATGATTACTCCCAAAAATTCAAAATAAAATATTTTGTGTTATTTTTCTCTTAATTGTTTGAGTCTATGTGTGCGTGTTTATTTGTTAAGTTAAGAACATACAAAATATATTGTGTTTGCACTCTTAGGATTTAAGTTTACAACTAAAAGTAATCAGAATAATTTGACGAAAATGGAAAATAACAAAATATGTATTTTTTGCATTTAATGTTTAAAGTCTAGTTGTGCGGATTGTGTTTAATTGATGTTTAATTGAGTGTTAATTGTTAGCATACCTTAATTAGTATTTCTCATAATTTAATTGATTTTTGTAGTATAATTAGAAAAATTTGTTTTAGTAAATAAGGAGCTAAAATAAAGAGATAAGGAAAAGAGTTGGCCAGATTTGGGCCATCTCCAGTCCAGCCAAAATCAGGCCCAATCAAGTTCACCCATAGCCCAATCCAGTGGGTCTCTAAGACTAACGAAACGACGTAGCACGGTGTTAAAGCTACGTCGTTTTAGCACCAACAGATCTCAACCTTAAGTCCATTCTTGATCCAACGGCTGAGATCTCATCGCCCCAACCCGTTTTGCCAGCAACCCGTTCCCCTTTGAGACCGACCCAGTCTCACTTAGTGAGACGACGTCGTTTGATATCCACCAAGAGATCCAGGCCATTGATTTGGCTTGATCGAACGGTTAAGATTAAATCACCCCCCTTCGTATATAAACTTGATCTCTACCCAGCCCCCCGATCCAAATACCCCATCCTCGTCTCTATCAGAGACGAGGCTAATAAGCTCCACCGTCCCCCGCCGTACTCCGCCTACCGGAAATCGCCTCACGGCGGTTCCGGTAGGCCAAACCTCTCCATCTTAACACCAAATGATCTCCCAAGCACCCTGAGTCCAAATCCACGAACCGTTTTCCTCGAATCATTCCCTATCTTCTCGAATCTTCATTTGAAGATTCGACCTAAAACTAAACCTATGCCAAACTGCCCCAAAATCTCACCCTAGCACCTCCAGACCACCCTCACACCCAAACGACCATTGGTCTGGTTCGAATCTAACCAGAAATACTCGAGCCCCAAATCCGAGCCCAAGAACCCTAAATATTTAAATTAAGGAGTTTCGTCAATGGAAGTCTAATAGACTTTAATTGGGACGTTTTCATGTGAAAACGTTCCAATTAGAGTCCTTTCGACTCCAGAAATGCCAACTCGAGCCCGTTTGGTCTCAAAAGTTCAAGTCCGCTCGAATTTTGATTCCTCTCTTGAGGTATTTGATTTCCTTTTACTGTTTTTGTTATAACCCATATCCACACACGTTAGTTCATTCCATAAGTTAGATAACACAAATCCAAGAAGGAATTATCCTTGAGATGATAAGAAGTTAATCTGATTAATCTTAAGTGATACAAGGGTGCAGATTAACAAGTATTAGACGTTAAACGAATTAAGGATGTTGTAACTCGTACTTTTGGGTAAACCTATAAATGCTTAGTATACTTAGGAGGTCATGATTTAAGGTATTTGAATCATATAATATCCGTATCATACTTCTTGAAGTCAAACGAGTTATGAAACAAAAGTCGACAAAAGTTGTTGCAACTTAGGTTCATAGTTTTACCTAAACTTTAGGTCAAATGTTATTAAGTATTTCTCCCAATATACTTGGAATTACGGGGTGATCTACCCACCAAATTAAAGATCTATGAGTCTAGTTTCTAACGCATTAAACGGTTTAGCAATACGACATTGGAATAGAGAGATATAGACATTTTCGTGAGACTGCACAAGCTGCTAGGTGCAAGTAGGTGAGTCACCTACTTGGTTAAATGTCGGCCCAAAAGAGGGAATTTCGGGTCAGATAAGCAGCCCATTAAAAGGCTTATCTTCTGCAATATATACCTCTTTATATTTCACAAATAACCAGACCTAAGACCCTGCAAAGTTCCTCCCAAAAATTATCCACAAACCCTAATTGATTTTCCCTCTCTTTCAAGTTCAAATTGGGGGTAAACACTAGAGTTTGAAGAACCAAGTTAAAGGCTGAGTTATCCAACAACAAAGGTGAGTTTACTGCTATATTTCATACATTTATTCTGCTGTAAATTCATGGCAATTCGTTATATACATGTAAGAACTCACGGGACGGTGATCGGAAGCCGTGAGTTCAAGTTATTCACTTGTAGCGGACTGTTTTGTGGACTGTTTTGTGTTGCTGTTGGGCTGCGTTTTTATTACTGTTTTGTGGAGTTTTGGAGGAGGCAGGGTGTGGAGAAACACCATATATATGTTGGGTTATGGTCTTCCAGTTCTTGGTAATATTTTTGGGTCGTTTGATACGACTATAGTGGCCGTCATATGTATGATGTGATTAGGTTGTGTGTGGACAGTTTTGGAAGGCTCAATATGTTTATTATTGATGTTGTTTAGGCTGTTTGGTGATTGTTTTGAATGGTGTGAAGTCCTATATATAGGGGAGGTGCTGTCCGTTTATTCATAAAATAGATTGTAGTTGGTACATAATAGTTGCGACGCTTAAACGTTAACGATAGTGTCATTTCTCCTATTGTAGACTAAGGAGTCGTGACGTTTGCATAGCTTGAGGTTGTGGCAGTATATAAAAGGTATGTGTGGCTGTCCCTTTCCTTCTTTTGCACGACTCCGATTAACATAATGTAATGAACGAGCTTCCAAAGATACTCTATTCTTAGAAAAGCAGTACTTACATTGTTTCCCCTCTTATGGAACGATTGATGTTGATGTTGCTTCTCTTATTCTTATATTATCAATCTTGTTGGTACTTCCTGATTCCTATAAGGTTCATAGTGAAGAGTTAGTCCTAGTAAGGTGTACATAAGATACCGACCTTACGTCACTCCGAAAGGTCTACAAGGTGTTTCCATGAGTCGAGCATGCATTATATATATGTATCTATTTTACTCTACCGAGCCGCGCTATAGTCGGCCGGGTACGGCACCTATTGTGCAACCACCGATCAGTTGGGTTTTACCGAGCTCCACGTGGCCGGGTACGATTCTACCGAGCCTTATAATGGCCGGGTATGTTTTTACCGAGCCTATTACGGCGGGGTACGATATGATGATGATGATGCCCACAGAGGCGTATGTTTTAAAAGATTATGTATTTGTACATATGTATCATGCATTTCATGTTAGTAGCCCTCGGAGGTACTCGGATGTTACAGGTTGTATATTCTCTATCCCTGCTTACATTACTGTTCGTATTTATGGTTCTCTGCCTTACATACTCAGTACTTTATTCGTACCGACGTCCTTTTATTTGTGGACGCTGCATGTCGTGCTGCAGGTCCTGATAGACAGGCAGGTGTAGCTCCCCCATCACAGTAGGTTGTCCAGTTCAGCGGTGATTGGCGAGATCCCTTCTCCGGACTTGCCTTGGTCTTGGTATGCATTTTTGTTATAGACATTATGGGTATGTCGGGGCCCTGTTCCGGCTATGTTGCAGCACTTATGTTCCTTTAGAGGCTCATAGATAAGTGTCGACTCATGTATAGTTTGGTATGCCTTGTCGGCCGGTTTTTGTTGATTAGTCTTTCATTTTAGCGTGGTAGCTTGTACCATATGTATATAGTTTCTTGATTGTCTGGTCATCCCATGTTATATAGGTTCATGCAATCATATTTTATTATTGGTTGTTCATGATCCATGTCTACCATTTATATTGGTCTCGTCAGCCTAAAAGATAATAAAGAAGGTTAGATAAAATGTACGTTGGTGCTCGGCAAGTATGGTCGGGTGCTAGTCATGGTCCTCCGATTTGGGTCGTGACACTTAGCTCGCTTTGCAAGTCTGTCCTAGGGATTGTCTATGAGCCATGTCTAGTAGAGTCTTGATTATGGATGTGTAGCGCGCCACATTTATAATCGGGAGGCTACATGACATCTAGGGTTGTTACCTTCTTCCCGAATCTAGATCGTGCATAGAGTTGAGTCGTAAGTGTTTGTCTCTAATATTCACCTTGTTTTCTTTCAGCGATGCCTTCGACTAGGAAACAAACAATTAGTAGACGGCTAGATACAGCTGCGGGAGAGGGTACCAGTCAGGTGCCCCAAGCCAGAGCAGGCCAAAGTGAGGCTCAGAGTGAGATGCCGTCTCATACCTCATCTACTCCGTCTCCTCCAGAGGATATTAGGTGGCACCCAGCACCTCCAGCTCCTCCGTCTGGCACTACAGACCAGGATATGCGGAGTGCTTTGCAGTTATTAAATAGATTGGTAGCTGCTCAGGCTCAGAGGCAGAATATAGGTGCTGCTGATAACCAGTTAGTACAAGAGTTCGTGATTTTATTAATTTAGACCCTCCGGTGTTTACCGGATCAGACCCCAAGGAGGATCCGCAGACTTTTATTGACCAGGTTCATCGTACACTACGGGTTATGCATGTTAGTGATACAGAGGCAGTAGAGTTGGCTTCTTATCGGCTACGGGATTTAGCAGTTCTTTGGTATGATAGTTGGGAGAGATCCAGGGGTCCGAACGCTCCTCCAACTGTGTGGAAGGATTTTTCTGAGGCCTTTCTTCGTCACTATTTGCCAGTTGAGATACGACGAGCTAGAGCTGATAAGTTCTTGAACCTTAGACAAGGTAATATGAGTGTGCGAGAGTATAGTATGCAGTTTGATTCTTTAGCAAGGTATGCTCCCCATATGGTGGCCGAGATGAGTGATAGGGTGCATTTGTTCGTGAACGGGTTGGGACCTCATCTGATAAATGAGTGTATGACAGCCTCCTTGGTAGAAGGCATAGATATTTCCCGTATTCAAGCTTATGCTCAGACCCTAGAGGATCGTAAGCGCCAGCAGAGGGCAGATAGGGAGCAGGATAGGGGCCAACATAAGAGGGCGAGATTTGCAAGGTATTCTGATGACTTAAGAGGCAGCGCCAGGCCCCAGTCTTCGAGGAGTTCGGCGCCATCTGTAGCTAGTGCTCCTCCACAATTTCAGAGGCCTCGATATGATCGATCCTATTCTGGTCCAGGTCAGAGTTCGCTGACATCTGGATCGCAACATCACAGGGATACTAGTCAGACGAAACCCCCAACACCACGTTGTGATCGGTGCGGCAAGGCCCACTTTGGACTGTGCCGTCGAGGTTCTGATGCGTGTTATTCTTGCGGACAGCCTGGCCATATGATGGGGGATTGTCCTAACAGGGGAGGTGATGGTATGGCTCAACCGACTAGATCTGTGTCTGGTTCTTCCTCATCAGTTCGACCTCCAGCACGGGGTTTTCAGCAGTCGACAGGTCGTGGTAGAGGTAGAGGTGCAGGACCGAGTTCGAGTGGTGCTCAAAATCGAACATATGCTCTAGTAGGTCGACAGGATCTCGAGTCGTCTCCAGATGTTGTTACAGGTATATTATCTGTGTTTTCTTATGATGTATATGCGTTGATTGATCCGGGATCTACATTATCATATGTTACACCCTTTGTGGCTAATAAGTTTGGCATTGAACCTGAATTGATAAGTAAACCCCTTGCGGTATCTACTCCAATAGGAGATTCTGTGATTGCTAGAAGGGTATATAGAGGTTGCACTGTGATGATTTGTAGTCGTCAAACCTCGGTAGATTTATTTGAGTTAGAAATGGTTGATTTTGATGTGATACTGGGAATGGACTGGTTGGCCTCATGCTATGCAAATGTTGACTGTCGTATGAAGATGGTTAAGTTTCAATTTCCCGGTGAACCCGTCATTGAATGGAAAGGGAACATTGCTACATCGAAAGGTAGGTTTATTTCCTATCTTAAGGCAAGGAAAATGATCTCAAAAGGTTACATTTATCATCTTGTTCGCGTTAGGGATGCAGAGGCGAAGCTGCCTACTCTACAATCTATCCCCGTGGTCAATGAATTTCCAGATGTTTTCCCAAATGAACTCCCAGGTCTTCCTCCGGAAAGGGAGATTGAGTTTAGCATTGATGTCTTGCCTGACACTCAACCGATCTCTATCCCTCCAGATAGAATGGCCCCGGCAGAGCTGCGAGAGTTGAAGGCGCAGTTAAAGGACTTGCTGGATAAGGGCTTCATTAGACCTAGCACTTCACCTTGGGGTGCGCCAGTCCTATTCGTGCGGAAGAAAGATGGGTCATTACGGATGTGTATCGACTATCGGCAGTTGAATAAGTTTACTATAAAGAACAAGTATCCACTTCCAAGAATTGACGACCTATTTGACCAACTCCAGGGTGCCAAGTATTTCTCCAAGATTGACTTACGTTCAGGATATCATCAGGTGAGGGTTAAGGAGAAGGATATTCCAAAGACGGCCTTTCGGACAAGATATGGGCACTTTGAGTTCTTGGTGATGTCGTTCGGGCTAACAAATGCCCCAGCAGCTTTTATGGATCTCATGAATACTGTATTCAAGCCCTATCTTGATGTGTTCGTGATTGTATTCATTGATGACATTCTGGTGTATTCTCGTTCGGAGGAGGAACATGCGAGCCACTTGCGGATAGTATTACGGACGCTTCAGGATCGTAAGTTATATGCTAAGCTCGCCAAATGTGAATTCTGGCTGAACTCAGTAGCATTCCTTGGCCATGTGATATCTGACGAGGGTATTAGTGTCGACACTCGGAAGATTGATGCAGTAAAGAATTGGCCGAGACCTACAACACCATCAGAAGTTCGTAGCTTCCTAGGGTTAGCAGGATATTATAGGCGATTTGTAGAAGGGTTTTCCTCTATATCAGCACCATTGACTAAGTTAACACAGAAAGCTACCAAGTTCCAGTGGTCTAACACTTGTGAACGTAGTTTTCGGGAGCTGAAGGATCGATTGACATCTGCACCGGTGCTCACTCTCCCTGAAGGAACCGAAGGATATGTGGTATATTGTGATGCCTCAGGTATAGGTTTGGGGTGCGTGTTGATGCAGCATGGGAAGGTGATTTCATATGCATCAAGACAATTGAAGAAGCATGAAAAGAATTATCCAACCCATGATTTGGAATTGGCTGCAGTAATATATGCTTTGAAGATATGGCGGCACTACTTATACGGCGTCCATGTTGACATCTACACGGATCACAAGAGTCTACAATACATCTTCAAGCAGAAAGAGTTGAATTTGGGGCAGTGTAGGTGGCTTGAATTACTGAAGGACTACGACGTCGAGATATTGTATCATCCCGGTAAAGCCAATGTTGTGGCAGATGCTCTCAGCCGTAAGTCAATGGGAAGCTTAGTACATATTGATGCAGGTAGATGGGGGTTGACTAAAGAGCTTCATCAGCTAGCCAATATGAGAATCAGATTGTTAGACTCTGATGACGGAAGTGTTACTGTACAAAATACATCAGAATCATCTTTGGTAGGAGAGGTAAAAGCACGGCAATATGAAGATCCTATCTTACTACGATTGAGAGAGAACATTCAGCAGTGTAAAATTACGGCTTTTGAGATCGGAGGAGATGGGGCACCGAGATACCAGGGCCGATTATGTGTGCCGAATGTAGAAGGGTTGCGAGAAAAGATTATGAATGAAATTCATCAATCCCGATATTCCATCCATCCTGGCTCAACAAAGATGTATCATGATGTCAAAGAGCAATATTGGTGGGATAACATGAAAAAGTCTATTGCAGAATTTGTAGCCCAGTGTCCCAATTGTCAACAAGTAAAGATAGAACATCAGAAACCCGGTGGATTGCTTCAGAATATAGAAATTCCGACTTGGAAATGGGAGGTGATTAATATGGACTTCGTTATTGGATTACCTCGATCTTATCATAAGTTTGACTCTATCCGGGTGATAGTTGATCGACTTACAAAATGTGCTCACTTTCTGCCAGTTAAGACAACTTACTCGGCTGAAGATTATGCGAAGTTGTATATCAAGGAGATTGTTAGGCTTCATGGTGTGCCGGTATCTATTATATCGGATCGAGGAGCTCAATTTACGGCTAACTTTTGGAGGTCTTTTCAGAAAGGTTTAGGCACACAGGTGAATCTCAGCACTGCATTTCATCCGCAGACTGACGGACAGGCTGAACGTACCATTCGGACATTGGAAGATATGCTACGAGCATGTGTTCTAGATTTTAAGGGAAATTGGGATGACCATCTTCCACTCATAGAATTTGCCTACAATAATAGCTACCATTCCAGTATTAAAATGGCCCCATGTGAGGCACTATATGGGAGGAGATGTAGATCACCAGTTGGATGGTTTGAAGTCGGTGAAACAGAATTATATGGGCCAGATTTGATTCACCAACCCATTGAGAAGGTGAAAGTGATACAGGAACGATTGAGGACGGCACAAAGCAGGCAAAAGTCTTATTCCGATGTCCGACGTCGTGATTTAGAATTTGAGGTTGGTGATTGGGTTTTCTTGAGGATTTCACCAATGAAGGGTGTTATGCGTTTTGGAAAGAAAGGTAAGCTGAGTCCAAGGTATATCGGTCCGTATAAAATTCTTCAACGAATTGGACAAGTTGCTTATGAGTTAGAATTGCCATCCGAATTAGAATTTGTCCACCCGGTATTCCATGTATCTATGTTGAGGAAATGTATTGGAGACCCTTCTCGAGTTGTCCCTATCAAAGATGTTCAAGTTACGGAGGATCTATCATATGAAGAAGTGCCAGTGGCCATATTAGATCGACAAGTCCGCAAGCTGAGAACAAAAGATGTAGCTTCCGTCAAAGTATTGTGGGGGAACAAGAATGTGAAAGAAATGACATGGGAAGCGGAAGAAGAGATGAAGTCTAAATACCCTTACCTATTCCAGAATGATGATAACAAGGATGTTGGTGGAACGCAAGATACATTATAAAGGTGAAATGGCTTTATGAGGTAAGCAATAACTTGAGAACTCTCTTGCTTAATACAAAGTGGTGATATGTAAATAATGTCCATGTCCATAATGCTTTGTGTAGCCTTGTGTGGTCATACTTTGAGCTTCACCGCTTGCAAATTTTGCTAGTGACCATTTTATAGGGGAAAATTGACCAAAAAAATTTCCGTTGGAATCCACGATGATTTGGACTCCCCATAAACCCTTACATTCGAGGACGAATGTTCCTAAGGGGGGGAGGGTGTTATAACCCATATCCACACACGTTAGTTCATTCCATAAGTTAGATAACACAAATCCAAGAAGGAATTATCCTTGAGATGATAAGAAGTTAATCCGATTAATCTTAAGTGATACAAGGGTGCATAAGGGTGATTAACAAGTATTAGACGTTAAACGAATCAAGGATGTTGTAACTCGTACTTTTGGGTAAACCTATAAATGCTTAGTATACTTAGGAGGTCATGATTTAAGGTATTTGAATCATATAATATCCGTATCATACTTCTTGAAGTCAAACGAGTTATGAAACAAAAGTCGACAAAAGTTGTTGCAACTTAGGTTCATAGTTTTACCTAAACTTTAGGTCAAATGTTATTAAGTATTTCTCCCAATATACTTGGAATTACGGGGTGATCTACCCACCAAATTAAAGATCTATGAGTCTAGTTTCTAACGCATTAAACGGTTTAGCAATACGACATTGGAATAGAGAGATATAGACATTTTCGTGAGACTGCACAAGCTGCTAGGTGCAAGTAGGTGAGTCACCTACTTGGTTAAATGTCGGCCCAAAAGAGGGAATTTCGGGTCAGATAAGCAGCCCATTAAAAGGCTTATCTTCTGCAATATATACCTCTTTATATTTCACAAATAACCAGACCTAAGACCCTGCAAAGTTCCTCCCAAAAATTATCCACAAACCCTAATTGATTTTCCCTCTCTTTCAAGTTCAAATTGGGGGTAAACACTAGAGTTTGAAGAACCAAGTTAAAGGCTGAGTTATCCAACAACAAAGGTGAGTTTACTGCTATATTTCATACATTTATTCTGCTGTAAATTCATGGCAATTCGTTATATACATGTAAGAACTCACGGGACGGTGATCGGAAGCCGTGAGTTCAAGTTATTCACTTGTAGCGGACTGTTTTGTGGACTGTTTTGTGTTGCTGTTGGGCTGCGTTTTTATTACTGTTTTGTGGAGTTTTGGAGGAGGCAGGGTGTGGAGAAACACCATATATATGTTGGGTTATGGTCTTCCAGTTCTTGGTAATATTTTTGGGTCGTTTGATACGACTATAGTGGCCGTCATATGTATGATGTGATTAGGTTGTGTGTGGACAGTTTTGGAAGGCTCAATATGTTTATTATTGATGTTGTTTAGGCTGTTTGGTGATTGTTTTGAATGGTGTGAAGTCCTATATATAGGGGAGGTGCTGTCCGTTTATTCATAAAATAGATTGTAGTTGGTACATAATAGTTGCGACGCTTAAACGTTAACGATAGTGTCATTTCTCCTATTGTAGACTAAGGAGTCGTGACGTTTGCATAGCTTGAGGTTGTGGCAGTATATAAAAGGTATGTGTGGCTGTCCCTTTCCTTCTTTTGCACGACTCCGATTAACATAATGTAATGAACGAGCTTCCAAAGATACTCTATTCTTAGAAAAGCAGTACTTACATTGTTTCCCCTCTTATGGAACGATTGATGTTGATGTTGCTTCTCTTATTCTTATATTATCAATCTTGTTGGTACTTCCTGATTCCTATAAGGTTCATAGTGAAGAGTTAGTCCTAGTAAGGTGTACATAAGATACCGACCTTACGTCACTCCGAAAGGTCTACAAGGTGTTTCCATGAGTCGAGCATGCATTATATATATGTATCTATTTTACTCTACCGAGCCGCGCTATAGTCGGCCGGGTACGGCACCTATTGTGCAACCACTGATCAGTTGGGTTTTACCGAGCTCCACGTGGCCGGGTACGATTCTACCGAGCCTTATAATGGCCGGTATGTTTTTACCGAGCCTATTACGGCCGGGTACGATATGATAATGATGATGCCCACAGAGGCGTATGTTTTAAAAGATTATGTATTTATACATATGTATGATGTATTTCATGTCAGTATCCCTCAGAGGTACTCAGAAGTTACAGGTTGTATATTCTCTATCCCTGCTCACATTGCTGTTCATATTTATGGTTCTCTGCCTTACATACTCAGTACTTTATTCGTACCGACGTCCTTTTATTTGTGGACGCTGCATGTCGTGCTGCAGGTCCTGATAGACAGGCAGGTGTAGCTCCCCCATCACAGTAGGTTGTCCAGTTCAGCGGTGATTGGCGAGATCCCTTCTCCGGACTTGCCTTGGTTTTGGTATGCATTTTTGTTATAGACATTATGGGTATGTCGGGGCCCCGTTCCGGCTATGTTGCAGCACTTATGTTCCTTTAGAGGCTCATAGACAAGTGTCGACTCATGTATAGTTTGGTATGCCTTTTCGGCTGGTTTTTGTTGATTAGTCTTTCATTTTAGCGTGGTAGCTTGTACCATATGTATATAGTTTCTTGATTGTCTGGTCATCCCATGTTATGTAGGTTCATGCAATCATATTTTATTATTGGTTGTTCATGATCCATGTCTACCATTTATATTGGTCTCGTCAACCTAAAAGATAATAAAGAAGGTTAGATAAAATGTACGTTGGTGCTCGGCAAGTATGGTCGGGTGCTAGTCATGGTCCTCCAGTTTGGGTCGTGACAGTTTTACTCTTTGTTTGATTGTTAGTTGTTCATTTGTTTAACTTTTGTGTTCAATTTTAACTTTTCTTTCTTCTTCTTCGTCCGGCCTTTTATTTGGTCATTTGTTGTTTCTGATTTGTTTGTATGAATATGTTAGTTATAGAATACGTATTCGCGTCGATTAGCGACGTCGAATAATTAGCTTCGTATTTGTCCGGCATTGGCCGAGAATTCTTTGATTCACTGTTTTATCAATCGATTGTTATTAATTGTACGCGTTGCAATCGATTATATGAACATTGCTAGTTCATTTCTATGTATCTGTAACCTTGATAGTTCAATAGGAGGTTGTCCGATAAGCCTTGGCCCCTGTTGAGTTAAAATTTTCAGTTATCTGGGATTTCTTTAATTTAAGTTGAATTGGGTATAGCTGGTAGTTTAAGGAATAAGAAATTAACATTTAGAGTGCATTGCACATGGCAATAAGCTGGTGGAACCTGCTGGACAGCAGGTTGTTCCATTTGTTGCCTTTAAGAATTAGTTAATTGGTGAATCCATACTTAGACAACTAAAAAGTGGGAAAAGGGAGAATAACAGGGGTTAAAACAGATCTGAAACCATTAAAAATGGTCTTGTGTTTTGAGTTTGAAGGCTATAAAAGGGGACATTAGGGAGCATTCTAGGGACAGACAGGGACACATTGAGAATATTGGCAAGAACACACCAACACTCACAAAGAAATACTCTACTGGAAACACATATTTTGGCAGAACATTAAACATTCACATACACTCATACAAAAACACACATAAGAGATAGAGAGAAAAATTCCCAAGTGAGCTTGTCACTGTTTCATTGAGTTTGGCTAGACTTTGTGCTGGGGTCGTTTGTTCTGTTGTTATTGTTGCTGTCCTGTTGTTGTTGTTGTTCTGTCCTGCTGCTGTTGTTGGTGTTGTGGTTGTTGTTCTGTCCTGCTGCTGCTGTTGTTGTTGTGGTTGTTGTTCTGTCCTGCTGCTGCTGTTGTTGTTGTGGTTTGTTGTTGGTCCTGTTGCTGCTGTTGTTATTGGTCCTGTTGCTGTTGTTGTTGTTGTGTCTTACTGCTGCTGCAACTGACCTCTCCTCATTGTAATTGCCAGGTAAATTTTCCCATCCTTATGAATGTGAAGCTGTAATGACAAGTGTTGAAGAAAAATGAAGTTGTTTGTTTGGCATTCATTCATCTCTGGTTTTAGATATGACTGAATCTAATATATGTAACATTTTGTCAAACAATGTGTATTCGTTAGGAATAATTGGTAAATGTAATGGAACTATATGGAATGGACTGGTACATTGGAACTGTGCTTGTGATTGCCATTATATTAGTACATCTTAGGTTATGTAATCTTAATAACTAATAAGATTTCAGATAAAAATAGTAGATTAAAAGGTTAAAAGCAATAATTGAATTTAGGTTTCCTATTATAACTATGAAATTATGTATTGTTAGTAGCGTTTCTTCTGAAAAGTGATAGATCAATTTAAGTGAATGATTAGTTGAAAATTATAAGCTTATAGTTGTTTCATTTGAAAACTAAATATGAATTAGTATCTAAAAATGGAAATCGTTTTGATATTATGTCTGCAATGATGTTTTAATTCCGAAATAGTTCGATTATGATTACAATTAATTTGGTTTAGAGTAATTAGTGTTTAAAAAAATAATTTCCAATGATTTAATAGAATAGTCTTAATAATAGAATATCGGTCTGTTTTGACTTTGAAATCTCTCCTCTTTTTAGATTCAATTTGGATTAATAATTAGAATTGGTAAATAAAGGAAATATTTTGATAACTAAGTAATCAAAATCAGTTTTGAATTCGAATTAGAATTGTGATAATCTAAAAATAGAGTAAAAAAATATATATTTTTTCTGTTGTGTGTTATTTTTGGGTCAATGCCCTAATGAGTGGCCCAAATTCAGTAGGTATGATAGTTACACAAGGGCCTGGATCAATACAATACTAAATTAGATGGGTTTGGGCCATTAGTTTTGAAATTTACACAAACGGCCTGAATCCGAATTTCAATCAAATTTAAATTGGACATGAAACTGCTCATGGGCTGCAGTCAAGCCCAATATTAAATAAAGCCTAGACTCTTGAGTTTGTGGCACCAAAAAATATAAAAATTATTAGGTAATAATAAACAATTAGAATTTCTTTTTGTTATTAGAGATAGGACACATATAAAATATTGTATACTTTAGGTATGACCTTTAATAAAAATGAGATGAGCCTCGCCGCTTCAAATGTACAATTGCGGGTCCCTCAAATAAATTTTTATAAATATCTTAAATTTGGAAGGACCATTAGCAAATTTCACGGTTTTCCTTAAAGTTAAAATAGACGTAAATATTTTAGGCACGATTTGTAATAATTTTACCTTCCTAATACGGGTGCGCATTTATGTGACTCAAATCTTACTCTCGGCGAAACTGAAATATATATTGAAGTCGCAGGCGTACTGGTTGCGGTGTGACTCGAAATGTATTTTCGTGACGTTGCAATTCTTCTAAAATTGAAAAGCGGAATATAAGAGCACATAAATAAAAAATATATAAAGAAATTAGATAGAAACAAAAAATTGCAGTTGAGCGACCGTGATAAAACCATGGAATCCGGGAGTGCCTAACACCTTCTCCCGGGTTAACAGAATTCCTTATCCAGGTTTCTAATTTCGCAGACCGTAATACAAAGTCATAAATTTCCTCGATTCGGGATTAAAACCGGTGACTTGGAACACCATTATTTTTCCAAGTGGCGACTCTGAACTAAATAAATAAATCCCGTTTCGATTGTCCTTTAATTGGAAAAACTCCTACGCGCTCTCGCGAGTAAGCGCAAAAAGGAGGTGTGACAGCTCTGGCGACTCTGCTGGGGACATATGACCCAGAACTTCGGTTCAGGGTTTAAGAATTCGAGCTTAGTTAAATTGTTGTTTTTGTCTATATCTGATTTTATTATATGTTTAATTAATGTGCTATATGTCTACCGTTTTGATACTAGTTGCACTGTATATACAAACTGCTATATGTTTACCGCTTTGATATTGCGTGAACTGTATATAAAACTGTGCCGAAAACCCTTCACTTCTCACCCCCGGGGATGTGCTCACTGGTTGAGACTCCTTATTCTGTTAGTGTCATACCCAGAAATAATAAAGAGGCTCGGAAAGTTTCTAAGCCGGTTGGCCTTTTGGTTCCCGGAAAGGAGCTCCTTCCTCAGCCCGAGTTGTCCGCTTGGGTACACAGTCTAGATCATGCACCGAGGTTTTGAACTTAGATTAACATAACTGCATATCGGATCCCTAGTAGGAAACGCTTATTTGCATCACGTTGCATTTGACTTAGGGGACTCAACACAGGGGTTGGGTCCGTCTAGGACAGGCAACCTGAAATGAAAAGACCATCCTGCTATACCATGTTTGTTTTAAGCATTTATTCGAACTTGCATGCTGACCGGCTTTTAAATACTGAAGAAAAATGAAAAACAAAAGGAAACAGTATGGAGAAATAGATATTTTTCAGAAAATACAAAATGCGCTTTACCAACAAATCAATAATTTAGTTTGCTAATAAAAGACGACGGAAGGTTGACTCTGCCAACAAAATGGTTTTTTTTAAACAAGTGTGTTTTCTTTGTCGGTCACTAAAAGAAAAATAGTTTGTTTTGACGGACCGAACTACGCGGGTTTGATTCTCACCGGATGTGAGATACGTAGGCAACTCCCGTTGGGTCCAACTTGCCCTTTTTCAAAAAAAAAAAAAATACCAAAATCTTAAAATTTTGAAAAATAGTCCAATCATTGCCAGCCAAAATGATCTTCTTCTTTAAATAAATGTGCAGGATGAGCACGATTCGAAATGAACCCTTTTCACTCATGACTAAAATCCCGGTACAAATACGACTATGGTGGGATGATCTAGGCAAAGAAGGGCAGGATGAAGTTAAGAAATATTTGAAAGGTCTCACAGGTTTGCTTGAAATAAAGCCTCGAGGGGACATCATAAGAGCATTAGTCACATATTGGGACTCCGTGCACAATGTCTTTCACTTCTCGGACTTCGAGCTCACCCCAACTTTGGAGGAGATGACCGGATACATTGGAAACACCGATACACCATTGGGGCATCAATATCTAATCGCTCCCAGGGTTGTAGCCATACACCGGTTTTTAGACTCACTGAAGATAGCCAGAACAGTACGTAACCCAGATCTAGCACAAGGGTTTTGTACTTTAAGCTTCATCTATCAAAGGTACGGTCATGTGGGAGGTTTTGACAAGCCATAGAACAAATTATGCAGCAAGGGTAATCGCCAGAAATGGGAGGAGCACCGACAAGTTGCCTTCATGATAGCCTTCTTAGGACTCGTGGTATTCCCGAGGAAAGACGGGAACATTGATATAAAGGTAGCCGGAGTCGTCAGTACTTTGCTTGACCAAAGAGAAAGTACTCTTGCTCCCATGATACTATCAGACATATATCGAGCTCTCACAACTTGCAAAGCCGGAGGAGATTTTTTCGAAGGCTGTAATTTACTGCTACATATGTGGATGATCGAGCACCTGTGTCGTCGCATCCAATTCTTAAGATATGGGTTGGTTGAGAAAACTTGCATAAGCGAATTCTATACAAGGATTGATAGGACCGTTTTGCCTGAAGGAACATTGGCATGGAGGGCATACTTTCAGGCTCTCAGCGCATGTCAAATACAATGGACGTTGGGTTGGTTACAGATAGACGGAATCGTGTACATGCCAGCGGCTAGGTCCCACTTTCTCTTAATGGGACTTAAGAGCATTCAACCTTATGCGCCCCATCGGGTGTTGAGACAGCTTGGGAGGTGCCAGATAGTACCCAAAGACGAAGACCTGAGTACCCAGGTTATTGAAATTGGTCCCGATGGTCAATTCCCGGAAGCAAGGGTCCGCCAGATCTGGAGCAAATGCCAATATCTGGAGGCAAACACTTGTGTGCAGGATCGAGCTAGAGGAGAGGTTGTACCCAGATATCTTACTTGGTACAAAGGAGAAACATCGGGTGAAAGACCAGCCAAAAGACCTCACCTCGGGGAATTTGCTGAAGCGTCACAAGAACAATGGGACTGGTTAGCTAAGGAAGAGGTTTACAGAACAAGGATTGGCAAGATAGAGCAACGGGTCCAAGATCTCCAATTTGAAAAGGATATGCAAGCTACCGCCGACGAAGGAGATAAAAAGAAGTTGGCACAAGAAAATGACTTTTTGAGAGCTCAAATCCAGCAAATGAAAAGGGATGCTGATAGAGAGTTGAGGAGTCGAGCAGACGAAAAATTGATAAAGGGTTTGAAAAACCAAGTTGCTGATGTCCGAAGAGAATTGGAAGAGTCAAAGACCCAAACGATAAGGATCCGTGCTAGCTGGAGAAAGGAGGCACATCAACAGGCACTTCACCTACAACGGGTGGAAGAAGATTACACTGAGATCATCACTAGTCTAAGGGAAGCAAATGTTATCCTCAGGGAGCGGGTTTTCAAGCAAGCCCGAGATGCCAGAGCAGACCTCGACCGTTGCCACGATTTGATGGCGCGACTACAAGAACAAGTGGATAGGCTCCTAGACCAAGTCACCAACAATGCTCGAAGATTGGGGGCGAAAAACCAGCAGATAGAACAGCTACTCAGAGAAAGGGACATGATCAAGGACATAATTGGAGAAATCGGGCACTATGTCACCATGAAGTGTTTAGCTTGTGAACAGATGCCCCGCCCCGCCCTTTTTGCTTCGGTTATGGGCTATGTTCATCAGATCATGAGAGAGTTAAGGGGACTACACAAGGACCTCACACCAAGGCCCGCGGCAAGGCCGAATGATGCCTCGCGGGCCCCCAGGAATTTTAGAGCATTAGACTTCTGATTAAAAATGTATTTTGAAATATTGAGTCAAGCTGGTTGGCATTTCATTTTCCTTTTTCGAGTCAAGCATTCCCCTATTTTGTTGATTATTGTAAGACATGTTTTGTAACTTTAAGGTTTTATTTGATATAAAAGTTACTGAATTTCGCCACAATCTTGTTATATGAACTACGCTCGGTCTGAGTCACGCGGGGACGTGATACGTAGGCAATCCACATAAGATTCGACCGCCACTAAAAAAGAAAAGAAAAATGGGGAGGTTAATAACAATAAATTTTTCAAGGATAAGAGAAGAAGAAAAAGAAAAGCTGGAATGACGCATGCGAGGAATACATGTAGAAATGGTTAATTGATTAGGTGCATTGCATCCAACGTGCGATAACATGCTTGTTAAATTCAGTGAGCTAACAAGTTTGTTGCACTTCCAGAAAAGTTTAGCAGTTGACTTGGCAGAGTATACTGGCCGATCACCCTTACCATACCAGATCAAAAGGGCCAATTCCAGCAAGCATGTCTAATTCCGGCAAAAGTATCGATGGGGAGAAAATAGAGATACAAATCATGAAAGAAGAAGTGGACCGGTTGAGACAACAAATGACTGAGATGCACCTAGCCTGGGCTAGGGGACAATCATCACCAAACCTTCCTACTTTTCCACCAGCACCAGAGCATCCGCCCATTGACCCCTCGACCAGTGCACCAATCTATCCTTATTATCAAGGGGAAAACCCATATATCCCCCCGATTTCACCAGCCAGGCAAAATCCTCCTCCCCCGGTTACCCCTGTTTTTGTGGCACCTCCACCTGCTCCTTTACAAAAATCGTCCAGTGAGCCGCTTTTTCAAATCCACGACAATCATTGTTATTCTCCTGAGCCTACCTTTAAGGCTCCTGAACCGCATTCACACACCCCTCACTGGGATAACCCGGCAGAACCGGAAAAGCACCTCCCAAGTTTGGAGCATGAGGAAGTTATTCGAAAAGTTAAAAGCCTGGAGCAGTCCTTCAGGAATATGCATGGTTTGGGCAACCAGGTCAGTGTCGCTTACAAAGATCTATGTCCATACCCAGATGTCCAGTTGCCGGCCGGGTTCAAAATGCCCAAGTTTGACCTATACGAGGGGCATGGTGACCCAGTGGCCCATCTTCGAGGTTTTTGTAGTAAAATACGAGGAGCCGGAGGGCGAGATGAGATTCTGATAGCTTACTTCGGTCAGAGTTTGGGGGGATCTGCACTGGAGTGGTACACTAGGCAGGATCCCAGCAGATGGTTTACGTGGGATGATTTGGCTCAAGCATTCATTGGCCAGTTCCAGTACAATCTTGAAATAGTCCCCGACCGCTTATCATTGCTAAAGTTAGAGAAGAAACCCGCCGAAAGTTTCAGAGAATTTGGTTTCCGCTGGAGGGAACATGCAGCAAGGGTAGATCCGCCTATGAGAGAGAACGAGATGGTGGATTACTTCCTGCAGACACTAGAGCCAACCTATTTCGGACATCTGGTGACGTCCGTCGGTAAATCATTCACCGAGGTGATAAAGATGGGGGCAATGATCGAGGAAGGCTTGATAGCCAACAAGATCATGAGCTATTCAGCTTTGAAAGCCACCACTCAAGCTATCCAAAGTGGTACCGAAGGAGTGCTTGGGAAAAAGAGGAAAGAAGAAGTCACGGCAGTCGAGTCCGGAACATGGTTCAGAAACAGAGGCCCCGCACCCCAGTATAACCCGCCACAACCTCACCACCAAAATTACTTCCACAATCCATATAACCACCCGCAACACTACTATCCAACACCCGATCCCCATTTTACTGTCCATCACGCACAGTCATATGCCACACCTCCCGTCCAGGCACCATGGCGTGCGCCAAATCCACAGAATAATTACCCACCCCCAAGAGCCTATAGAAATCCCACGGGTGCGGGCTTTCGTCCGAACCAAGCATTCAAAAGCGACAGGGCGCCAAGGCCAAAGACTTTCACTCCCTTGGGGGAGTCTTACACCAATCTGTTCCACCGTTTGAAGCAAGTAGGGTTGCTAAATCCGGTCGAGGCTAAGCTACCAAATCCTCTTCCAAAGAATCCGGATCATTCAATAAATTGTGCATACTGCTCAGGATGTCCGGGGCACGACACAGAAAAGTGTTGGCGATTGAAAACAGCCATCCAGGAACTCATCGACACTCGCCGAATTGAGGTCCAGACTCCAGCGGAGCCCAACATCAACAAAAATCCACTTCCAACTCATCATGAGACCAACATGATCGAGTTGGTACGGGTAGAGGAGGGAAAGGAGAAAACCTCTCAGAACTGTAATGATGATCAAGTCTAGCGGGGTAGGAATAAAAAAGGGGTCAAGCCTTGATAAGTCACTCATTTGCAAGAAGGACGTACAAGAGGGGTCGGAAGCAGAAAAGGGAAGCGTGAACAAAGTGCCGGTAAAGTCGGGGGAAGTAAAAATAACTGTACCAGGGGTAGCAACCAAACCCGTCTTGACGGTAGCAGGTGTTCGAATGGATCCTTTCATCATCAAGCCAGCAATACAATTGCCAATAGTTGATAGCAAAGCCATCCCATGGAATTATGATCGGGTCACGATGACCTACAAAGGAAAAGAAGTTAAAGAGGAAGTCTGCGAAGCGCAAGGGTTGACCCGCTCAGGGAGATGTTTTGCCCCTGCGGAATTGAGGAAGACCACTCCGGCAACACTGAAAAAGCCGGTAACTGACGAAGAGGCAGAAGAATTCCTGAAAAAGATGAAGATGCATGATTATTCCGTCCTAGAACAGCTGAAGAAGACTCCTGCGCAAATCTCATTGATGTCCCTGCTGATACATTCTGAAGAACATCGGCAAACTTTGATAAAAGTTCTGAATGAGGCCCACGTACTCGATAAAATCTCGGTGAGTCATTTGGAGAAGATCACCAATAGGATCTTCGAAGCGAATCGGATCACTTTCACCGATGATGAATTGCCCGAGGAAGGCACCGAGCACAACAAGGCTTTATATCTTACGGTAAAGTGTGAGGAGGCGGTGGTTACCAAAGTCCTTGTCGATAACGGGTCCAGGGCTAACATCTGTCCTCTCTCCACACTAAACAAATTGAAAGTGGATATTGACAGGATACGCAAGAACAGCATATGTGTCCGAGGGTTTGATGGAGGAGGCAAAGCATCGGTCGGGGACATAGTGTTAATCTTGACAATCGGACCAGTGGAGTTCACCATGGAATTCCAGGTGTTGGACATGGTAGTTTCATATAACCTTCTGATAGGACGACCATGGATCCATGCCGCGAAAGCAGTTCCATCCAGCCTGCACCAATTAATCAAGTTTGAGTGGGATCGACAGGAGATCGTAGTCCATGGAGAGAATGATCTACAACCAGGCACCATCGTCCCCTTTGTCGAGATAGAAGAGGATGTTGGGCCATGGGTATACCAGATCTGCGATGTGGTATCCGCCAACCGAGTTCCAGAAGGGGAATTCATTCCCAATGATAGAATAATTACGGCAGACATCATGGTGGCTCATGAAATGTTGAGAAACGGTTTCATACCCGGCAAAGGTTTAGGTGCATCTCTGCAAGGAATCATACAACCGGTATCTGTGGTCGAAAATGTGGGAACCTTCGGCTTGGGATTCAAGCCAACATTAGAGGACATCCAGCGAGCCAAGAGGAATAAGCAGAAGACCTGGGTGCTCCCGAAGCCTGTTCCGCGCCTTTCCCGATCTTTTGTCAGGGCTGGAGTAAGAGGACATCCGACGACAAAGATTCCCAGTCCTATGGCTAGGCCAGACGAAGAGTTCTTAAGAAAGTTCGAGGACCTATTCGCATATGTATGCATGCTAGAGGACGGCGAAGGATCCAGCCATGCCGATATACAGTTTGTGGGATCGAAAGCAAAGTTGAATAATTGGAAGGCTACTCCTCTCCCTGTCCGGAAGGAGTCTTGGTAGTTTGTTTTGGATTGTTTTATTTCGAAATTTTGTGTTGGGATTATCCCCGAATTAAAATCCGTTTGTTTCAGTTCGTTTTGATTTGAGTTCGCAAGTTTGTTTTTGCTTGTACTGTTCCTATTAATGAAATTTGGTTCCTTTCGTTTCTAATTTTGTTTATTTTCCTTCTTTCTACTCTTCTGAGCAGCTTTCTTTCAACTGATCTTAATGATATGGCGTGCTTAAAGATTAATCAACCCAGTCTAGAAAATCAATCGGGTTTGGAAATAATAACGCATGAAATAAGAGGTGACGAGAATGAATCGGAATACGGCGATGATGAAGCCGTAGAAGAAATCGGGCAAGAATTAAGTCACTTCGAGGAAAAACCCAAACCAAATTTAAATGACACTGAGGCTGTTAACCTAGGGGACACAGATGACGTCAAAGAAACCAGAATAAGTGTCCATATTGAACCCAACCTGAGAGAAGAGTTGATCAAAACACTCATGGAGTTTAAAGACATTTTCGCATGGTCGTACGACGACATGCCAGGACTCAGCACTGATCTAGTGGTTCACAAATTACCCACTGATCAGGCATATCCTCCCGTCAAGCAAAAACTGCGGAAATTCAAGACGGAGATGAGTGTAAAGATCAAGGAGGAAGTGACCAAGCAGTTGCAGGCAAAAGTCATTCGTGTCACTCGATACCCTGAATGGTTGGCTAACGTAGTACTAGTGCCAAAGAAAGATGGAAAGATCAGAGTATGCGTAGACTACCGCAATCTCAACAAGGCGAGTCCTAAGGATAATTTTCCGCTTCCCAATATCCATATCCCGATTGATAATTGCGCCGGACGTGAAATCGGATCCTTTGTGGACTGCTACGCGGGATATCATCAGATCTTGATGGATGAAGAGGACGCAGAAAAGATGGCTTTTATCACACCGTGGGGACTTATTGCTACCGGGTGATGCCATTCGGTTTGAAGAACGCAGGGGTAACATACATGAGGGCGATAACTACGGTATTCCATGATATGATACATAAGGAGATTGAAGTATACGTGGATGATGTGATCATAAAATCTAGACGTCAAGAAGACCACGTTGCCGACCTCAGAAAGTTCTTTCAAAGACTTCGAAGATATGATATCAAGCTCAATCCGGCCAAATGCGCATTCGGAGTCCCATCAGGAAAGTTGCTAGGATTCATCGTCAGCCGACGGGGCATCGAGTTGGACCCATCCAAAATCAAGTCCATCCAAGAGTTACCCCCGCCAAGGAATAAAACAGAGGTAATGAGTTTGTTGGGAAGGTTAAATTACATTAGTAGGTTTATTGCTCAGCTTACAGCAACCTGTGAGCCCATATTCCGTCTGTTGAAGAAAGACGCTGCGATAGAATGGACGACGGAATGTCAAGAAGCGTTTGACCAAATCAAAGGGTATTTGTCAAACCCACCCGTATTGGTTCCGCCCGAACCGGGTAGACCCCTGATTCTTTATCTAACGGTTTTGGAGAATTCGTTCGGTTGCGTACTGGGGCAGCATGATCTTACTGGAAGGAAGGAACGGGCCATTTACTATCTCAGTAAGAAATTCACGGTCCACGAGGTTAAGTACACTCATTTGGAAAAGACCTGCCGTGCTTTGACTTGGGTAGCCCAAAAGCTGAAACATTATTTGTCTTCTTACACCACTTACCTCATTTCGCGTTTGGATCCGTTGAAATATATTTTTCAAAAACCTATGCCTACAGGGAGGTTAGCAAAATGGCAAATATTACTTACAGAGTTCGACATCATATACGTGATAAGGACGGCTATGAAAGCTCAAGCCCTAGCCGATCACTTAGCTGAGAATCCTGTTGATGACGAATACGAACCTTTGAGGACGTACTTTCCGGACGAAGAAGTATTGCAAATTGATGGGCTGGAATTAACTGAGGATCCGGGGTGGAAGCTTTTCTTCGACGGAGCGGCGAACGCAAAAGGAGTCGGAGTAGGGGTTGTGCTCATCTCTAAAACAGGACATCATTATCCTATTACTGCTCAACTGCATTTTCATTGTACCAATAATATGGCTGAGTACGAGGCATGTTTCTTGGGGTTGCGATTAGCGGTGGACATGGATGTATAGGACGTCTTGGTCTTGGGGGACTCGGACCTTCTGGTACATCAGATTCAGGGAGAATGGGAAACCAGAGATTTAAAGCTTATCCCGTATCGTCAGTGTTTGCATGATTTGACTAAGCGTTTCCGGTCGGTAGAATTCAGACATATCCCAAGGATGCATAATGAGGTTGCCGACGCTTTAGCTACTTTGGCGTCAATGCTACATCACCCGGACAAGGTTCGTGTCGATCCGTTACATATTCAGGTTCGGAATCAACATGCTTATTGCAATATGATAGAGGAAGAGATGGATGGTGAGCCATGGTTTCATGATGTTAATGAATACCTCAGGTTAGGAATATACCCAGAGCAAGCAACTGGAGATCAAAAGAGAGCTATTCGGCGATTGGCAAACGGATTTTTCCTTAGTGGAGGGGTGCTGTACAAAAGAACCCCGGATTTGGGATTGTTGAGATGTATAGATGCGAGTCAAGCCACAACAGTGATGACAGATATACACTCTGGAGTTTGTGGACCACACATGAGCGGATATGTATTGGCAAAGAAGATTCTTCGAGCAGGATATTATTGACTCACTATGGAGCGGGATTGTATAAGTTTCGTGCGAAGATGCCATCAGTGTCAGATACATGGAGATTTGATTCATTCTCCACCGACCGAATTACATACAATGTCGGCGCCATGGCCATTTGTTGCGTGGGGTATGGATGTTATCGGACCTATAGAACCTGCGGCTTCCAATGGTCATAGGTTCATTCCGGTAACGATCGATTATTTTACCAAGTGGGTGGAGGCTAAAACCTTCAAATCAGTGACCAAGAAGGCGGTGGTGGACTTCGTACATTCCCACATCATCTGCAGGTTTGGAATTCCAAGGATAATCATCACAGATAATGGTGCCAACCTTAACAGCGGATTAATGAAAGAGGTCTGCCAACAGTTCAAGATTACACACCAAAATTCCACACCATATCGTCCCAAAGCAAATGGTGCGGTTGAAGCAGCAAACAAAAATATAAAGAAGATATTGAGGAAGATGGTAGAAGGGTCTAGGCAATGGCACGAAAAGCTACCATTTGCACTGTTGGGTTATCGCACTACCGTCCGGACTTCGGTAGGTGCAACTCCCTACTTGTTGGTGTACGGAACTGAAGCAGTAATACCAGCAGAAGTGGAAATCCCATCCCTCCGAATTGTCGCTGAAGCCAAGATTGACGATGATGAGTGGGTCAAAACCCGATTAGAGCAATTGAGCTTGATCGATGAAAAGAGATTGACAGCAGTATATCACGGCCAATTGTATCAAAAGAGAATGGCAAGAGCATATAACAAGAAGGTACGTCCCAAGAAATTTGAAGTGGGACAACATGTGCTGAAGAGAGTTCTACCACACCAGGCCGAAGCGAAAGGCAAGTTCGCTCCAAATTGGCAGGGACCGTTTGTTGTGACTAGAGTGTTATCCAACGGCGCTCTATGTTTAACTGATGTTGAGGGGAGATGCACCGATATGGCTATCAATTCTGATGCAGTCAAGAGATATTATGTGTAATTCTTTAATGCATTTGTCAACGCTTGGTTTCGTTCGTTTGTATTTGGCATTTTTCGGAGAATGAAATGACAGAGGCAATTTTTCTACTACCCAAACACTTTAACCCTTGTTTTCCCCTTTGAGCCTTAATTATTCTTTCATATACCCTCTTTTGGAATCCTCAAGGAAGATGTATAATAAAAAATAAAAAAAAATAAAAAAAATAAAAAACAAGAAAAAGTGAACTACGTTCGACCTGATTCCTCAAGAAGGATACGTAGGCGCCACACGGCTCGGTCATAATAAAATAAAAATCAAAGATTCCCCAAGCAACAAAACTGGGGCAGAAGTCATTGTTTCGTTTGAAAGATGGTGTGGATTCCCAAAAGTTGTAATGAGCTAACCGTTGAGGTTAAACCCCTTTTCTTTAGCCTCACGCGCAGAAACCACATTAAGAACCAAAAGACCTCTCGATCAGTATTTGAGAAATGCCAAGTCATGCGAATGAAATTACGAATGACACTTTAATCCTCGACTGAATTTAGGACTTGCAAGCTGAAAAGGGATAGCCCCTTTAGAAGAAATTCTATGAATAATACCCCAGCCTACCGCATGGAAAGAAAGCGAAATGAGAGAGTCTTAACGGTGAAAACCCTCGCGGGCACCTTAAGGCGAAGAAAGTTGAGAGAAATAAAATGAGAGAGTCTTACGGTGAAAACCTTTACGGGCACCCTAAGGCGACGGGAGATAGAGAAAATGAGAGAATCTCATTAGTGAAAACCCTTTGAAGGGCACTATGAGGTGACAAGGCGAGATAGTTACAAAGTGTCTGTATGAGACAAGGTTGGGACATTCGTTCGCTTCCAGCAGAAACGCGGCCGTCAGAAAGTGATCGACATAAATAGACTGGGTAGATTAATCTCAAAGGCGCGGACACAACCATTGGATCAGTTATACATTCAGATAAGTTTTTCCCAGTTTTGAGTTCGGAAAAGTTTTCCCTTTCTTTTGTCATTCGCGGTCAGCATTCTTTATCTATCATTTTTCTCTTCTTTTGTTTTCAAAAATTGACTTTTCAAAGCTTACTACCAAGTCTCCCAAAGCGGTACAATGAAGATGAATAGGCGTGGAACGAGGCAATAAGGCAAAGGTCGTTCCGATATTAAGGTTGGAACGATAGGTTAATTGAAAGGTTCGCGGGAATTATGGAGTACGATGGACACATATTACACATCCAGAAGATGATTTCTCACAACAGATCATCGACTAAAAGGGTCGGACCAAACCGAAAGTTGGAATAAAAGGAGAAATGAGGGACCATCTGCGAAAAGAGCAGCATCCCCAGCAAGTGACAATGTCATCCCCAAAAGTTCGAGGGAGGCCAAGCAGCTGAAAGAGTGGCACAACCACTCACTGCGTTTTTGAAACTAACAATTTTTCTTTGATTTAAAGCGGGAAAAGAGGGTTCGTCGGCGGAAAAGCATGCCACATAGGAGGTTATCAAACTGGGTCAGAAAATTTTCTCCCATTGCGAAAATTTTCTTGAAATCAAATACCCAGTGGATAAGGATAGAAAGCAACACACGATTTTGGGAAATACCAGTTTCGAGCAGAATAGTTTTGAAAGAGGCCCGACAATGCGAGGAAGTGATCTTTGAGCCGGTATCATCCCCATGCAGTTGTTGGAGAAACGAAACACTGACTTCGAGATTTCGCCAGCAGCATTATATCCTACAAGTTTTCGAGGGAGCAAAGCGCGAGCCCCGAAGGAGGTCTGAGAAGAAGGAAGAGGAAAAGGGGTCCCCCGCCAGGGTAATCCTCAGTTAATGACATTTCGACCCCCGGCGAGTCCGAGAGAGAATGAAGGATGAAGGAAATAAAGAATACTTCCCCAGCAGCATCATCACCAGCAGGGGAGTGAACAGTTCCGAAGATATCTCCAGCAACCAAAGGAAAAGTAACGCGACCCAGTGGGAAAGCTATTCCAAGACAAGGCAATTCAGATGAAAGGGTGGCCCAAGAGACGATGCAGGAAGAAGAAAAGGGTACAGGAAAACAAAGGAAAGCGATAAAGGATGGGATGAAATTAGTGAGTCGTAGTCAGGGAGCCCGCCTGAAGAATGGAGTGGCGATTTATTTTGAAGTTATAGTTGAAGTCAGGGAGCCCGCCTGAAGAATGGAGTGGCGATTTATTTTGAAGTTATAGTTGAAGTCAGGGAGCCCGCCTGAAGAATGGAGTGGCGATTTATTTTGAAGTTGTAGTTGAAGTCAGGGAGCCCGCCTGAAGAATGGAGTGGCGATTTATTTTGAAGTTGTAGTTGAAGTCAGGGAGCCCGCCTGAAGAATGGAGTGGCGATTTATTTTGAAGTTGTAGTTGAAGTCAGGGAGCCCGCCTGAAGAATGGAGTGGCGATTTATTTTGAAGTTGTAGTGGAAGTCAGGGAGCCCGCCTGAAGAATGGAGTGGCGATTTATTTTGAAGTTGTAGTTGAAGTCAGGGAGCCCGCCTGAAGAATGGAGTGGCGATTTATTTTGAAGTTGTAGTTGAAGTCAGGGAGCCCGCCTGAAGAATGGAGTGGCGATTTATTTTGAAGTTATAGTTGAAGTCAGGGAGCCCGCCTGAAGAATGGAGTGGCGATTTATTTTGAAGTTGTAGTTGAAGTCAGGGAGCCCGCCTGAAGAATGGAGTGGCGATTTATTTTGAAGTTGTAGTTGAAGTCAGGGAGCCCGCCTGAAGAATGGAGTGGCGATTTAATGTTGAAGTTGAAGTCATGGAGCCCGCCTGAAGAATGGAGTGGCGATTTATTTTGAAGTTGTAGTTGAAGTCAGGGAGCCCGCCTGAAGAATGGAGTGGTGATTTAATTTTGAAGTTGTAGTTGAAGTCGGGGAGCCCGCCTGAAAAAGGGAGTGGCGATTTATTTTGAAGCAGTTGAGTGTAACGGAAATCCCCAGCATGAATTCGAGTTCATAATAAAAAGGAAGGCAACAAGGATCAGAAAGATGGGTTCGGACTTCGAAGGAGAATAGTTCGAAGATCACAAAGAGGGACCAATGGTCGGAGTTCGGCAATCAAGATAGGCCGAAATAACGATTGTCAGAGGAGAAGAAGCATGTGAAGAAACATCAGAGACAGCAAGATGGCAAGGAACATGACAAAATCAAGTTAAAAAAGGATAGATAAGATTTCGCAATGCTGTAATTTAGTCTAACTTCTTATTTTTCGTTTAGCACGATGTAATAAGGAGATTAGTTAAGCAGTGGCGTCAGCAGCAACAACAGTAACAGCAAGATCACAACAGTCATGGTAGTCCCAACTACCGAAACTTCCCGAACTACATTGACCTGATTCCCTTTTAGCCAGGGATATGTAGGAGACCTTCTGAAGCAAAGGTTCGGTCAAGCTTTTCCAAAAATGCTTCACACGGAGTACTCGAATGGGCAAAAATCGCTCGTATTCGCTCACTTATCTTTGCACGAAAAACTCTTTATGTTTCCGCGCAAAGAGGGGCAGCTGTGAGCACGTGATTTTTGCCCTATATGATGATTACTCCCAAAAATTCAAAATAAAATATTTTGTGTTATTTTTCTCTTAATTGTTTGAGTCTGTGTGTGCGTGTTTATTTGTTAAGTTAAGAACATACAAAATATATTGTGTTTGCACTCTTAGGATTTAAGTTTACAACTAAAAGTAATCAGAATAATTTGACGAAAATGGAAAATAACAAAATATGTATTTTTTGCATTTAATGTTTAAAGTCTAGTTGTGCGGATTGTGTTTAATTGATGTTTAATTGAGTGTTAATTGTTAGCATACCTTAATTAGTATTTCTCATAATTTAATTGATTTTTGTAGTATAATTAGAAAAATTTGTTTTAGTAAATAAGGAGCTAAAATAAAGAGATAAGGAAAAGAGTTGGCCAGATTTGGGCCATCTCCAGTCCAGCCAAAACCAGGCCCAATCAAGTTCACCCATAGCCCAATCCAGTGGGTCTCTAAGACTAACGAAATGACGTAGCACGGTGTTAAAGCTACGTCGTTTTAGCACCAACAGATCTCAACCTTAAGTCCATTCTTGATCCAACGGCTGAGATCTCATCGCCCCAACCCGTTTTGCCAGCAACCCGTTCCCCTTTGAGACCGACCCAGTCTCACTTAGTGAGACGACGTCGTTTGATATCCACCAAGAGATCCAGGCCATTGATTTGGCTTGATCGAACGGTTAAGATTAAATCACCCCCTTCGTATATAAACTTGATCTCTACCCAGCCCCCCCGATCCAAATACCTCATCCTCGTCTCTATCAGAGACGAGGCTAATAAGCTCCACCGTCCCCCGCCGTACTCCGCCTACCGGAAATCGCCTCACGGCGGTTCCGGTAGGCCAAACCTCTCCATCTTAACACCAAATGATCTCCCAAGCACCCTGAGTCCAAATCCACGAACCGTTTCCCTCGAATCATTCCCTATCTTCTCGAATCTTCATTTGAAGATTCGACCTAAAACTAAACCTATGCCAAACCGCCCCAAAATCTCACCCTAGCACCTCCAGACCACCCTCACACCCAAACGACCATTGGTCTGGTTCGAATCTAACCAGAAATACTCGAACCCCAAATCCGAGCCCAAGAACCCTAAATATTCAAATTAAGGAGTTTCGTCAATGGAAGTCTAATAGACTTTAATTGGGACGTTTTCATGTGAAAACGTTCCAATTAGAGTCCTTTCGACTCCAGAAATGCCAACTCGAGCCCGTTTGGTCTCAAAAGTTCAAGTCCGCTCGAATTTTGATTCCTCTCTTGAGGTATTTGATTTCCTTTTACTGTTTTACTCTTTGTTTGATTGTTAGTTGTTCATTTGTTTAACTTTTGTGTTTAATTTTAACTTTTCTTTCTTCTTCTTCGTCCGGCCTTTTATTTGGTCATTTGTTGTTTCTGATTTGTTTGTATGAATATGTTAGTTATAGAATACGTATTCGCGTCGATTAGCGACGTCGAATAATTAGCTTCGTATTTGTCCGGCATTGGCCGAGAATTCTTTGATTCACTGTTTTATCAATCGATTGTTATTAATTGTACGCGTTGCAATCGATTATATGAACATTGCTAGTTCATTTCTATGTATCTGTAACCTTGATAGTTCAATAGGAGGTTGTCCGATAAGCCTTGGCCCCTGTTGAGTTAAAATTATCAGTTATCTGGGATTTCTTTAATTTAAGTTGAATTGGGTATAGCTGGTAGTTTAAGGAATAAGAAATTAACATTTAGAGTGCATTGCACATGGCAATAAGCTGGTGGAACCTGCTGGACAGCAGGTTGTTCCATTTGTTGCCTTTAAGAATTAGTTAATTGGTGAATCCATACTTAGACAACTAAAAAGTGGGAAAAGGGAGAATAACAGGGGTTAAAACAGATCTGAAACCATTAAAAAATGGTCTTGTGTTTTGAGTTTGAAGGCTATAAAAGGGGACATTAGGGAGCATTCTAGGGACAGACAGGGACACATTGAGAATATTGGCAAGAACACACCAACACTCACAAAGAAATACTCTACTGGAAATACATTTTTTGGCAGAACATTAAACATTCACATACACTCATACAAAAACACACATAAGAGATAGAGAGAAAAATTCCCAAGTGAGCTTGTCACTGTTTCATTGAGTTTGGCTAGACTTTGTGCTGGGGTCGTTTGTTCTGTTGTTATTGTTGCTGTCCTGTTGTTGTTGTTGTTGTTCTGTCCTGCTGCTACTGTTGTTGTTGTGGTTTGTTGTTGGTCCTGTTGCTGTTGTTGGTGTTGTGGTTGTTGTTCTGTCATGTTGCTGCTGTTGGTTTGTGGTTGTTGTTCTGTCCTGCTGCTCTGCTGCTGTTGTTGTTGTGGTTGTTGTTCTGTCCTGCTGCTGCTGTTGTTGTTGTGGTTTGTTGTTGGTCCTGTTGCTGCTGTTGTTATTGGTCCTGTTGTTGTTGTTGTTGTTGTGTCTTACTGCTGCTGCAACTGACCTCTCCTCATTGTAATTGCCAGGTAAATTTTCCCATCCTTATGAATGTGAAGCTGTAATGACAAGTGTTGAAGAAAAATGAAGTTGTTTGTTTGGCATTCATTCATCTCTGGTTTTAGATATGACTGAATCTAATATATGTAACATTTTGTCAAACAATGTGTATTCGTTAGGAATAATTGGTAAATGTAATGGAACTATATGGACTGGACTGGTACATTGGAACTGTGCTTGTGATTGCCATTATATTAGTACGTCTTAGGTTATGTAATCTTAATAACTAATAAGATTTCAGATAAAAATAGTAGATTAAAAGGTTAAAAGCAATAATTGAATTTAGGTTTCCTATTATAACTATGAAATTATGTATTGTTAGTAGCGTTTCTTCTGAAAAGTGATAGATCAATTTAAGTGAATGATTAGTTGAAAATTATAAGCTTATAGTTGTTTCATTTGAAAACTAAATATGAATTAGTATCTAAAAATGGAAATCGTTTTGATATTATGTCTGCAATGATGTTTTAATTCCGAAATAGTTCGATTATGATTACAATTAATTTGGTTTAGAGTAATTAGTGTTTAAAAAATAATTTCCAATGCTTTAGTAGAATAGTCTTAATAATAGAATATCGGTCTGTTTTGACTTTGAAATCTCTCCTCTTTTTAGATTCAATTTGGATTGATAATTAGAATTGGTAAATAAAGGAAATATTTTGATAACTAAGTAATCAAAATCAGTTTTGAATTCGAATTAGAATTGTGATAATCTAAAAATAGAGTAAAAAAATATATATTTTTTCTGTTGTGTGTTATTTTTGGGTCAATGCCCTAATGAGTGGCCCAAATTCAGTAGGTATGATAGTTACACAAGGGCCTGGATCAATACAATACTAAATTAGATGGGTTTGGGCCATTAGTTTTGAAATTTACACAAACGGCTTGAATTCGAATTTCAATCAAATTTAAATTGGACATGAAACTGCTCATGGGCTGCAAGTCAAGCCCAATATTAAATAAAGCCTAGACTCTTATGAGTTTGTGGCACCAAAAATATAAAAATTATTAGGTAATAATAAACAATTAGAATTTCTTTTTGTTATTAGAGACAGAACACATATAAAATATTGTATACTTTAGGTATGACCTTTAATAAAAATGAGATGAGCCTCGCCGCTTCAAATGTACAATTGCGGGTCCCTCAAATAAATTTTTATAAATATCTTAGATTTGGAAGGACCATTAGCAAATTTCACGGTTTTCCTTAAAGTTAAAATAGACGTAAATATTTTAGGCACGATTTGTAATAATTTTACCTTCCTAATACGGGTGCGCATTTATGTGACTCAAATCTTACTCTCGGCGAAACTGAAATATATATTGAAGTCGCAGGCGTACTGGTTGCGGTGTGACTCGAAATGTATTTTCGTGACGTTGCAATTCTTCCAAAATTGAAAAGCGGAATATAAGAGCACATAAATAAAAAATATATAAAGAAATCAGATAGAAACAAAAAATTGCAGTTGAGCGACCGTGATAAAACCATGGAATCCGGGAGTGCTTAACACCTTCTCCCGGGTTAACAGAATTCCTTATCCAGGGTTTCTAATTTCGCAGACTGTAATACAAAGTCATAAATTTCCTCGGTTCGGGATTAAAACCGGTGACTTGGAACACCATTATTTTTCCAAGTGGCGACTCTGAACTAAATAAATAAATCCCGTTTCGATTGTCCTTTAATTGGAAAAACTCCTACGCGCTCTCGCGAGTAAGCATAAAAAGGAGGTGTGACACTCTGCACCACCTCTATCTTCATTCGGTCGACCTAAATACCTTCGCTAGACACCACGTGTCCTAAGAAAGCCACTGACCCAAGCCAAAACTCACATTTGGAGAACTTTGCATAAAGCTTCTCCTCCTTTAATATCTGTAATGCCACTCGCAAATGGTGTGCATGCTCCTCTTGGCTACGCGAGTACACCAATATATAATCAATAAAAACAATCACGAACTAATCTAGGTATGGCCGAAATACACTGTTAATCAAATGCATGAAAGCGGCTGGGGCATTTGTCAGCCCAAAGGAC
>JASVEL010006996.1:0-131312 GCA_032618575.1 Nicotiana noctiflora
AAAAGAAATACGAGAGAGTTTTAGCAGTGACACCCCAATCCCCAGCTAAAAGTAATACAAATGAGAGAGTCTTACCGGTGAAAAATTTCACAGGCACCATAAGACGACGAAAGCTGAGAGAAAATCAAAATGAGAGAGGCTTGAAAGTGAAAGCCCTTCGGGCACTACAAGTCGAATAAAGGTGATAATCAGATGGAAATCACGAGACAGAAATCGTGAAAGGCAATTAACGACGGAGGACAGGCCATATGTGCATGTCATGACCAGTAGAGTTGGTATCGGCATTTGATAAGTTTTTATAGTTGTTTCTTGTTAGAGAGTCAGTTCTCTCTTATCTTCTATTTGTTGTTTCTTTTTATCTTTCTCCTTTTGTCAAAATTCTCCCATCAAAGTCAGTCTAGTCAAAACATAGTGAGAAATGACTTCAAAACTTGCCACCAACTTTCCAATTATTATGCAAGGCAAGGAAATGCCATTGACGGCAGAGAAGTATGGTGCGAAGAAGATTATTAAACTGGGGCAGAAAATTTTCTTTTCATTTTGAAAAGTTTTCTGGAAGTCAAGTCCCACTTGGGGAAAAAGGAAGAAAGAAGGCCTTAAGGGAAGAAATATTTGAACCAGTGTTATCCTCAACAGCCTTCAAGAAGTGTGAAACACCAATTTTGAGGAAATGAAAATCCCCCAGCAATGTTATCTACAGCAAGTTCCGAGGTGGTCGGACAACACAGAGTGGTAAAGGAAGAAAGGAAATCTCATCTTCAACAAAATAACCCTCAACAAGTTGAGAAACACAGAACGGGGAAGGGATAAATGGAAAAACCCATCCCCAGCAGGAATATCATCTCCAGCAAATGAAATCATTCCCCAACAAGTTTTGGGAACCCCGAGCGAGGGAAAGGGGAAAAGGAAAAACCACCCCACAGGAGCGGCACAACCGCTCACAATGTTTTGAACTATAAATTTTCTTTGATTTGAAACAAGGAACGAAAGTGCTATTGATAGCAGAAAGTCATGCCACAAGGAAGAACACCAATACTGGGGCAGAAAATTTTCTGCCGTTGTTGAAAATTTTCTCGGAGAAACGAGGAAGGCAATTCAAGATGACGTATCAGGTTTGTCCACCTTCAAATAGGATGTTTCAGGTTTTTCCACCTTCGAACAGGACGTCTCAGGTTTGTTCACTCTCAAACATTGATATCATGGGAGTATCCGCCCTCGAATAGGATACGATGGGAGTATCCGCCCTCGAAAAGGATACAATGGGAGTATTCACCCTCGAATAGAATACGATGGGAGTATCCGCCCTCAAATAGGATACGATGGGAGTATTCGCCCTCGAATAGAATACGATGGGAGTATCCGCCCTCGAATAGGATACGATGGGCGTATCCGCCCTCGAATAGGATACGATGGGAGTATTCGCCCTCGAATAGGATACGATGGGAGTATTCGCCCTCGAATAGAATACGATGGGAGTATTCGCCCTTGAATAGAATATGATGGGAGTATTCGCCCTCGAATAGGATACGATGGGAGTATTTGCCCTCGAATAGAATACAATGGGAGTACCCTCGAATAGGATACGATGGGAGTATTCGCCATCGAATAGAATACGATAGGAGTATCCGCCCTCGAATAGGATACGATGGGTTCGCCCTCGAATAGAATACGATGGGAGTATCCGCCCTCGAATAGAATACGATGGGAGTATCCGCCCTCGAATAGGATACGATGGGACTATCCGCCCTCGAATAGGATATTTTACGTTTGTTTTATTTTACATTGTCCTATGCATATTTCGTAAATTATTGCCAGAATGCATTTTAAATTCAAAAGTTGCTAATAAAAACAGGCGCCTACCTGTATAACAAGAGGCATGTATTTAGTCTTTACATTGGAGGTCTTGAAACCAGTAACCAACCATAAAGCAGAGGGTTACAACAAGAGTTCCCAGCTCAAATTCAAGCGCATGGGTCAAAGCAAGGGAGGGAATGAAGGAAAATTTTCCTAGCATCATTATCCTCAGCAGGCAAGTAAACAATTCTAAAGATATCCCCAGCAGCCAGGAGGAAAAACAACACGACCCAGGAGGAAAGTAGTTCCAGAACAAGCTAATTTAGGTGAAAGGATGGTTTAAGAGGCGATGCAGGAAGAAGAAAGTGGTGCAGGAAGCAAAGGAAGATGATAGGGATGGGATGAAGTTCAAAGTTTGTTGTTAAAGTCAGGTGCCCGCCTGAAGAATGGAGTAGCGATTTATTTTCAAAGTTTGTTGTTGAAGTCAGGTGCCCGCCTGAAGAATAGAGTGGCGATTTATTTTGAAGTTTGTTGTTGAAATCAGGTGCCCGCCTGAAGAATGGAGTGGCGATTTATTTTGAAGTTTGCTGTTGAAGTCAGGTGCCCGCCTGAAGAATGCAGTGGCGATTTATTTTGAAGTTTATTGTTGAAGTCAGGTGCTCGCCTGAATAATGGAGTGGCGATTATTTTGAAGTTTGTTGTTGAAGTCAGGTGCCCGCCTGAAGAATGGAGTGGCGATTTATTTTCGAAGTTTGTTTTTGAAGTTAGGTGCTTGCCTGAAGAATGGAGTGGTGATTTATTTTCGAAGTTTTTTGTTGAAGTCAGGTGCCCGCCTGAAGAATGGAGTGGCGATTTATTTTGAAGTTTGCTGTTGAAGGCAGGTGCCCGCCTGAAGAATGGATTGGCGATTTATTTTGAAGTTTGTTGTTGAAGTTAGGTGCCTGCCTGAAGAATGGAGTGGCGATTTATTTTGAAGTTTGTTGTTGAAGTCAGGTGCCCGCCTGAAGAATGGAGTGGCAATTTATTTTCGAAGTTTATTGTTGAAGTCAGGTGCCCGCCTGAAGAATGGAGTAGCGATTTATTTTTTGAAGTTTGTTGTTGGAGTCAGGTGCCCGCCTGAAGAATGGAGTGGCGATTTATTTTGAAGTTTGTTGTTGAAGTCATGTGCCCGCCTGAAGAATAGAGTGGCGATTTATTTTGAAGTTTATTGTTGAAGTCAGGTGCCCGCCTGAAGAATGGAGTGGCGATTTATTTTCGAAGTTTGTTATTGAAGTCAGGTACCCGCCTGAAGAAAGGAATGGTGTTTTATTTTCCAAGTTGATGTTAAAGACAGAAGCCCGCCAGAAGAACTTAACGGCAGCTCACTTTCTAAGATTGGATAAGGATAGTGAACAATCGGAAAGTGACACAGTGTAAAGGAAATCCCCAGCATGAATCCAAGTTCATAATCAGAAGAAAGGCAACAAGGATCAGAAAAGATAGATTCAGACTTCGAAGGAAAATAATTTGAAGATCACAAGGAGGGGACCAATGGTCGGAGTTTGGCAATTAGGATAGGCCGAAGTAACAATTGTCAGAAGAGAAGAAACATCAAGTCCGACAAAATAGCAAGGAACATGGGAAAGTCAAGATGAAAAGATAGATAAGATTTTGCAATACTGTAATTTAGTCTAGCTTCTTATTTTTCGTTTAGCACGGTGTAATAAGGAGATCAGTTAAGCAGTAGCATCAGTAGTAACAGCAGTAACAGCAAGATCACAACAGTCATGGTAGTCCCAGCTACCAAAACTTCCCGAACTACATTGACCTGATTCCCTTTTTTGCCAGGGATATGTAGGAGACCTTCTGAAGCGAAGGTTCGGTCAAACTTTTCCAAAAAATGCTTCATATAGAGTGCTCAAACGGGCAAAAATCGCTCGTATTCGCTCACTTATCTTTGCACGAAAACTCTTCATGTTTTCGCGCAAAGAGGGGCAGCTGTGAGCACGTGATTTTTGCCCTATATGAGAATTACTCCCAAAAAATTCAAAATAAATTAATTTTTAGTTTTCTTGCAATTGTTGTGAATTTTGTATTATTTGCATTTATCTGTGCATATTTGTTTGTTTAAATAATTAAAAAAAAAAATATATATATATATATATAGGCATAATAAGAATTGGGGCAAAGATTAAGTCTGAATTGTGGGCCAATGTTTTAACCCAAAAGATCCGGTCCAGTTATTTAAATTGTTAGAATCTCAGCCGTTCATTTCCTCAGATCCAACGGTTGAGATTATTAACGGATTTTTTAATGGTTAATTAATATGAGAGACTTGATCTCAACCGTCCAATCCAGATGATCCTACGGAGGAAACCTGTGGCCTCATGTGGGTCAATACGGCATCGTTTAATTAGGCCAAGCCCTGACCATTGATCATCAGAGATCCAACGGCCAAGATCACCTTGAGGGCTCCGTGTATATAAGGCTTTGGTCTCAGTAGAGACCATCCATTATATGCTCCACAAAACCCTAGCCGCCACAACCCTTACACCACCACCCCTTCTTCTTCTTCTTCTTCATTTTACCACGAAACCTCCAACAACACCCGCCGGAATGCCTCCCAGGAACAACCACCAGGCAATAATTCGGGAGCCACCCCTCCTCTCCTACGTTTTATTTCTCCTTATGTTCTTTTTCTTTTTCTGTTTGTATATATATGTATGTATATACATATATATAATGAAGTTGGTCGAATGATCGTTGTTTCAATCTGGTTAGTCGATTTCAAATTTTTGTTCTTGTCCATATTTTTAGTATTTTTAGATCGGAAATTATTGTATGTTGGTGTTGTGCATGATTTTCTAAAATTTTGTTTAATTTTCTTAATTATAATTTGCATTTTTTGTCCATACATGTTTATTTGTTAAAAATACAATATATATATATATATATATATATATATATATATATATATATATATATATATATATATATATATATATATATATATATATATATATATATATATATATATATATATATATATATATGCGTTTTAATTAAGTAATTTTGGTTATCTTTGCATTTTTAGTCAAAACTGTGCGGTTTGGTGTTTAATTATTTGTGATAATTATTACTTAGAGTTAATGAATATTTTGGTCAAGTATTAATTTAGGATTGTATTTTTGTAATATAATTTAAAGTTTAGTTTTAAAATTAGGAAATAAAAATAAAAGAAGAAAAAGAAACAAAGTAAAGAAATAAAGAGAAAAGGATTTGGGCTAAGCCCAAAACAACCCCACCCAGGCCCAAACATTTTGTCCAAAACCCACCCAAAACCCGTTCAAATTGGACCAAACTCGTCCCACTACCCGGTCCAGCTCTGCAATTACCCAAACGACCCCGTTTCTATTTTTATAACTGATCTTGGTCATTGGATTCTTGTGATCCAACGACTGAAATTAATCTATGTATTTTGGTATACCAAAAACCCCCCAAAGCCTCATTACCCGGTCAGTCGCCCAAAATCCCTCCCCAATCGTCTCTGAGAGACGAACCAATCACTCCCAAAACCCTAGCGCCGCCCTCCACTTCCACTGCTCGAAACCCGGCGGCCAGACGTCGCCGGCCACCCTAACTAACACCCCTGAACCACCAAACCACCCTGAGCATGAATCCATCACCCATATGGCTCGAATCATTCTGTAGCTTCTCGAATATTCGATTGAAGATTCGAGCCAAACAAAAACTTACTCCAACCGAGCCCAAAATCTCACCCTAGCACCTCCAAACCACCCTCACACCCAAACGACCATTGGTCCGTCTCGAATCCAACCAGAATTAGTCGAACCCCAAAAATGGCCTCAAGAACCCCAGAATCCAAAAACTAGGGATTTTGTCCAAATTAACGGTAATTGAAGTCAATAGACTTTAATTGAAGTATTTTCGTTTGAAAACATTTCAATTAAAGTCCGTTTAACTTCAAAAAATGCAAACTCAAGTCCATTTGAGCCAGGTCTGTTCGATTTCGGATTCTCCGCTTTAAGGTATTTCATTTTTCTTTCTGTTTTCATTTATTGTCGTGTTCATTGTTTGGTTTAGTCGTTCGTTTGTTTCATTTTGTGTTTAATTTTAATTTTCTTTCTTCTTCTCCAATCCGACCTTTTATTTGGTCAACTATTTTTCTGTTTTTTTTATGTGATTGAGTATGCCATAGAGTACATGTTCGCATCGATTAGTATCGTCGAATAACTTGTTTGGTTTAAGAACTTACTGGTCAGTCGATTAATCTGTCCTGATCATAGTCCAATATTTCTAGTCAAAAGTTTTGTTGATATTTGTTTTGAGATTGCCTCGTTTCTGTGTGAGATTGGATTCCTTGTTCTTTGTAAGTTCTTTGTTCTTGCACATGAATTCAGTTTGAATTACGTTCAGTGTATTAATAGAGTTCATGTGTGCTTCCTTAAGTTTTGTGTTAATTCCCTGTATGATGTAGTTGAATTGGACCTTAGTAGTCCAACCTGATTCTGTCCTATATATTGTATTCTTCCCTTTTGTTATAAATGCTGATTTGAGAAAAGAATTGAGTGGTCTGTCAGATGAATACCAGTGAACCATTAAGCCAATTGACTAGTGGGAATCAGAGAATAACATGGGGTGTTTAAGGGAATCGAATAGAAAAATAAGCTGTCCATACCAATGCTAGGAATTAAAATAATAGGAAAACATCGGTTAATGATAAAAGGATCAGAGGAAAACATGGGATCTTAATAAAGAATTAAAAGTTGGAATTACTTTTCAATACTTAAAAGCTGAAGATCAGAAATAGTTTGGCTAAAAAGGATTCAAAAGATTAAGGGGTGAACATGGACTAGGGAATAACACAGGCTGGAAAGGAAAAGAGCACATGGGAGGTTGATTAAAAGGGTAGAGGGATGCATGTGCAGGGCAATAGGGGGGATTTTTTTGATAAGTTTAAGGGCTGCTGGATTTGGTTATGATCTATAAAAAGAACACAGACACAACAGAAGGGGGAACTGAAAAACACACAGGGGGAACATTGGAGAGAATTCTGAAAACGGAGAACATTGAGGAGATTTGAGAGTTTTCATAGAGAGAGGAGTCTGAGATACTGAAAGAGTTTTATAGGAGAGGAACGAAATAGGAAAACAGAGAAAAACAGAAAAGAAAGGAGATACAAACCTGAAAAAGAAAAACAGTAAGAGTAAGGGAGAACATTGAGGAGATTTGGGAGTTTCTTAGGGGAGATTTTTCTTTAGAGAGGCATTGAAAAAAGAAGTCTGAAAATTGAGAGCAATACATTGCGTCTGGTTAAGGACTTTTCACTAATTGAAAACTTCTGAAGTAATTTGTGATTCGCTTGAAGCTCCAAAAGTATTTAAACTAGTATTTCATTGAGTTGTAAGATTTTGAAGTTGGCAGTAGTTCATTGAACTATAGTATTCTGATTTTTGTGTTGGAAATCTGTTGTTTTCATTTGATTTAGATTTTATTCTGCTGGTTTCCCTGCTGTGTTTGTCAACTGCTGCTGTTACTTTGCCGTTGAGCTACCATCTACTGATTTCTTCTTCTTCTACTTGTATCTCGACTACCAAGTACACAATCAAATTCGAATTGATGTAATTTCGAGATGGCAATACAAAGCAATGTTGGATCTGAATACTTGTTGAATTGATGCAAATTGATTTTTCTTTTTGTGTTGCGTTATAATCTCTGATATGTTTTAGCCTTTTATTGTGTATGTTGGTTTGTTATTCGAAAAATGTGATAATATTGTATTGAAATGTAGCCATAGGAAATTAGTTAGTTTAAGGATTAATATTGTGATTTGATATTTTTAAAGTTAGATAACAGGTATTCATTGCGCATTAAATATAATTCTGGAAGTAGAATATGTATAACTGGACATGTTTAGTATATAGTTATGACTATATTTTATCCTTTACTGCTTTTAGGATTATGTGTGCTGGAATATTAATTTGATCCTAGAAATGAAGAGTATGATGTTCATTTTCGAAAGAAGTAGAATTAAAGCCTTAGGTTCACTAATTTGACGTTTTAGATACCGTTTTTTTGTGTGAAGTTTCTTAAGTTGAAGTCACTTTCTGGATCCATGTGCAGGGAAGTCTCTTTGTATTTGATGAGTTAGCATTCCTTTGTGAGAAATTGAATAAGATTTGTTTTAGTCTTATGACACTGTCGAGATTTACCAATGCAGCTACTGTGCTGCATTTGAATATTATTTTCTTTTGTGATTGGATTGAGGTCATACTTCGATTTTGAAGTTAGTATAACACTTCAGTTAACTGATCTGTTGGGATTCAAAAACAATTTTCCATGGATTACATTTTATTCTATTTGGTTGATTTGGACTGAAGCTTTCTACTCATTGATCAAGATATAAGTTCATTTCACTTCATGATAAGTCAATTGATGGTTAATAACATTCGTGAGTCACAATTGTTAAAACAGTGCATTTAGTGATTAATATCAGTCAGGTATTTGTTTTTCCATTAGGCCAAATTTAGGCAGAACTATATGATCTATTCATGCCTTGTCCACCCGTAAAACTGTAATCTATACTTAAGTGCAGTATCAGAATTGCCGGCTTCTATGGTCTCATTCTCTTTTATTGGTAAATTAGCTAAAACTTTCACTTTTTTGGGATTTGCTATATATTAAGTGGAATTTGTAGCATAGGTTGTGCAATAGTTAAGAAATGATTCCTTAACAAAAATTAAAAAATGGCGTCTTAGTTGATTTCCTTTTAGTGCACGTACATCTGCTTGAACTCCTTAAAGGAAAAGGCTATTAAGAAACCGAGGAGTGCCATTTAGCAAATTTCATGGCCCTCGCAAAGTGTAAACGCATAGTTGCTTTAGGCGCGTGTTTAATAATATTACTTTCTTAAACTCGGGTACACATTTATGTGATCCAAATCCAAATCTCAACGAAGTCAAAATACGTTAAAGGTCACAGGCGTACTGGTGTGGTGTGATCTGAAATACATTTTTACAACGTTGCAATCTTGTAAGAATATTAAAAAGCGGTTAAGAGTTAAAATTTGCACATAAGGTAAAGCATGTTATAAAATCAGATAAATAAGCCAAATATGATAATTAAGCGACCGTGCTAGAACCACGGAACTCGGGAATGCCTAACACCTTCTCCCGGGTTAACAGAATTCCTTATCCGGATTTCTGGTTCGCGGACTGTTATATAGAGTCAAACTTTTCCTCGATTCGGGATTCGAACCGGTGACTTAGGACACCATAAATCTCCCGAGTGGCGACTCTGAATCTCTTAATAAATGAATCCCGTTTTCGATTGTCCTTTAAGTGGAAAAACTCCCTCGCGCCTTCACGGGCGCTCGCCAAAAGGAGGTGTGACACCCATTACATAAAAGAACTCTTCAGTTCCCAAAAAATTGTATTCTTTTCCTCTAACGTGTATACTCTTTTAAAGGAGTTTAAAATTTCATTTTTAATATAACTACCCATTACATAAAAGAACACTTCAGTTCCCAAACGTGTGTACTGCTTGCATAATTTAGTAACTGTTCACTTCCCAAACGTGTACAATAGTTTTATATTCTCCTTATTTTTAGGTAGTCAAATTTAAATTTCTGTAGGATTCGAAACCCTTCCCCTTATCATGTACATTACCTGCAAAATCACCATATATGTAACTGCTAAACCCACGTTTTGAACAGATATATCAACTTCTGTATCCTACAACATTTTTTATATCTCTTCATCAACAAAAGCTTTTTCAAGTTTAAAGCTTTTCGCAAATCAAGATCTTTAATACAACATATTCTTTCTGCACAAGATGGCAACTAACATTGATTTCATCAACGATATAACAATTTCGAAAATGCAATGGAAGTTGAAAGTTCGTGTTATTCGTGTGTGAAAAGTACCAGATCGTTTCAATCCAGGAACTATAATGTCGATTGAATTGGTACTACAAGACGAAAAGGTGTTTTACATATTTTATATGATTATTTTGGTTTAATGGATCTCCCCTGTTGTTGTTCGATTACAATAAGTAGAAAGGATTGATGAATCACTGAACTTATTTTGATCGTAATTTTGGTTTAATGGATCTCCCCTGTTGTTGTTCGATTACAATAAGTATAATCGATTGATGAATCATTGAAATTATTTTGATCGTATTTTCACACGTTTAATCTGTATTAGAATAAATAGCAATTAACCACGTTTGTTGTTTAACTTTTCGTGTAATTTGCTAACTAATCCTTCTCTATCCTTATATGCTGTAAACATAATTTTTATATTATTGTAATTGTTACTTCACTTTGTGTAAGAAACTATAGTGTACATGAGTTATGGTCAACTCTGCAGCAAACTACTTTCACAATCCAGCCAACTTTGTTTTAGTAGAATAGTAAATTAAATTTGCATATGTTATAAACTCCCTCGCATTCATGTGGTTAATGACTTTAACTTTTACAATTTAGTTTTTGTTGGCAAAAACTTATAAACTTTCACAACAAAGGGTCATGTCAATTGCATCAACTGTAATTGCAAGTCACATATTATATAAATTCCCTCGACTTCATGACTGTGAGCACGTGATTTTTGCCCCGCATGAGAATTACTCCCAAAAAATCCAAAAATAAAATAGTTTTGTGTTGTGTGTGATTTTCTGTGAATTTTGTGTGATTTTCTTAATTATTATTTGCATTTTTATGTGCGCGTGTTTATTTGTCAAATTAAGAAAAATACAAAAAAAATATTGCGTTTGCATTCTTAGGATTTAATTTACAATTAAAAGTAATCAAGTTTATTTGACAAAAACGGAAAATCACAAAAAATATGTATTTTTATATTTTTAGAATTTATGTCCCAATTGTGTGATTTTATTTTAAATTGGTGTGATAATTATTATTAAAAGTTAATTAGCATTTTTAAAGTTAATTTGGTTTTGTAATTTAATTTAGGGTTTTGGTTTTAATTTTTTTTTTTAAATATAGTTTGGGGAAATAAATGAAAAGAGAAGTCTTGGCCTTATGAGCTATTTGAATTAAAAGAAAATAGACCAAGCCCAAAATAATTTTACACCAAACCCAACCCAAAAACACACCCCTTACCCGCCCAAATCAGCCTTGACCCGACCCGGTCCGTACATAACCAAACCCCCCTCTTCAATCTCTACTTCATTTTCAACTTACTCCCAAACCCTATCTCCTAAACACCAGAGTCGCCATACCCCAAACTACCCCCCATCTCCATCTGCCACACACCCCCCAGCCCCTCACAGTCGCCGGAACTTCACCAACAACCCTTGAAACTCGTCGTCGACCAGTGACGCCATCCAACCAGCAGCCCCGTTGCTATCTCCTTCACCACCGTCAACATCTCTCGCCATCGGAACTCCACCAAGAGCCGAGAAAACTCGTCGTCAAACACCACCACGATGACCACGCTTCTCCAACCACCAAGCAACCAGCCCACCACCATCGTTTTCTAGCCATCTCCAGTTTCTTGTCACCAGTCTTGTCGGCCAGCACCCTCATGACGCCACCCTCACCACCAACAGACTCCAGGCACCGGCCAACACCCATTCGACCTTCCCCGTTCCCAAATCACCATAGTTTCTGTCTGAATCTCGCTAAGACCATTCGAATCCCCAAAGCCATGAAGCTGTTCGAGTTTTTTTTTTAAAGAAGAAATTAGTGTTGAGATTCTTTATCGACTTTAGTCGGGTGTTTCCAATCGAGAACGCTCGATTAAAGTCTATTTTTTATCTCAAAGTTCCCAAATCCGAATTGGTCCAAGCCCTTTCAATTTTCTGATTTTTCTCCGTTTAAGGTATTTTTCTTCCTCCTTTCTGCTATATTATCTGTTAATATTTGTTGGTAATTTAGCTTCTGTTAATTTTCTTTTATTTTTTGTCAAGAAACTTCATCTCTTTAAGACCTTTTATGTGGTCAAGTTATTTGTTTCTGATTGTTGGTTTGAATATGTTTATTATTAGTGTGTGTATTCGAATCGATTAATATCGTCGAATAATAATTAGTTCCCTATTGTCCTGTTCTGCTCGAAAGTGTAGATCACTGGTTGTTCGTCGACTTTGTTTATCGATTTATATGTGTTATAATCGATTAAATGAATATTGTCGATTAATTATATAGGTCTATTTGTTTAAGACGATAGGACAATAGTTGTCTGAATATTGATTGATTCCATCATTGAAACACTGATAGTTTCAAGCTTGAATTTTTCTGTTCTTGAATTAGGAAGATGGATTGGTTATAGCTATTTTAGTAGAAATTCAAAGTTTAAATTAAGTGGGCTGCTGAATGGTACTTAATACACCATTAAAGTAGTGAATAAACTAATTAAAGGGGCTGCCCATTAGTTGAAATCACAGCCTGTTTAAGCATTAAACAAGAATCATTTAAGTTTTAAATTGAAAATGTGCACTGCACATGAAAAAAGTTAATGGAATCTGCAGGGCAGCTAAGTATTCCACTTAGTCTTTAAAACTTTAGAGTTTTTAAATGAAAATCATGCTTAAAATAGTGTTTGAGTGGGCTTGACAGATTTTAAATGATTAAAAGGGGACTGCTATTTTGGTTTTTGAAGGCTATAAAAGGGGCACAAAAATAAGGTATAAGGACAGACTTTACACAGATTATAGAGAGAGATTTGAGAGACATAGACTCTAAGACAGATTTGAGAAATATACTTCAGCAGTTCCTATGGCTTGAGTTAAGCTTGCTTTGTTGCTTCAGCTCATAAAAGTCCCATTTTTTCACTTAAGCACTATTTTATTTGCTCGTTTGGGTTTTTGAATTTCCTGCTTTGTTTCAAATCACTCTTGAAATTGTTGGTTGTCTCCGGTTTTTGGCTCTTTTGGATTCTTGTTGGGATTTGCTACTGCTGTTGCTCTTAGTTTGAATTTGGTTGGTTGTTGCTGCATATTGTTCTGTTGCTAACTCCTCCTTTTTGCTCGATTTTTCTTCCAGGTACTTTATTCTCTCTAATGCCTTGAAGTTTCATTCGATGTATCTGAACGATTTTGAAATCAAATGAAGAAGCATTGCTATCATCTGAATTTGCCTTTGAATTTCACTTTTAGTTTTAAAACTGCAGTTATTGATTTCCAATACACATCAGTGTCAATTATAAATTCATCTGCTCATTTTCTAATAGGTTGTGCATTCTATTAGCATCTGCTGTGACATTCGAACTTGTTTGTATGACCCACAACCCAGATCAAGAATATAGTTTCTGTATATGTGTCACGACCCGGATTTTCCCCCAATATCGGGATCGTGATGGCGCCTACTCGTGGTAGCTAGGCAAGCCACTGTATTCATACTATCCTGTTTATAACACAATTTTAATTAAATAAATGCGGAATACTTTATCGAAATGGAAATAACAAAATCCCAAGGTAAAAACCATACTAAAATCCTCTACCCAAGATTTGGAGTCACCAACTCACAAACTACTATGGAATACTACACATAAAAGTTTGAAGAAAATATAACATAATTCCTGTTCGTCTCGGAATAATGAGACTACAGCTATAAACATAAATAAAGAAAGAGACGCCGGGCCTGCGGACGTCTGCAAGCTACCTCGGTCTCAAATGAAATCAACTCCCACGCAATCTATTTACTGCTGCTGCTGCTGCTCCTGATCGTAACCTAGACCTGTGCAAAAACGCACAGAAGTGTAGCATCAGCACAACCGACCCCATGTGCTGGTAAGTGCCTGGCCTATCCCGGCGAAGTAGTGACAAGCCTAGGACCAGACACTCACATAAACCTGTGCAATTCAATATATATATGTGTACCACAAAATAACAAGAAATAATCAAGTAATAACACAATAAGAAATATCTTAAAGAGTTTAACAACTAACCACAGTTAATAATTTCACAAAGAAAACAAAGTATAATGTAAACACGAATAATATCACTTCAAGAAATAACAAGCAATTGCACGGCATCACCCTTCATGCTTTTACTCTCATCCTCACCAGATAAACAAATAAAGTACACGGCATCACCCTTCGTGCTTTTACTCTCATCCTCACCAAAATAAACAAATAAAGTACACGGCATCACCCTTCGTGCTTTTACTCTCATCCTCACATCCATAGTACGGCATGATCCTTCGTACATGGTTCAATAAATAAACATGGCACGGCATTAACCTTCGTGCATAAATAAATAAACATGGCACGGCATCACCCTTCGTGCATTATCACTCTTCCTCACCCAAATAACAATCACAGTTAAGGGCAAAGAAAGAAACAACAATTCATAATTTGTCCCATCAAGGGCAATCAATAATTATCTGCACAACAAGTCCCATCAAGGGAGAACAACAACGATTCACCTATAATATATCTCAAAATATCATTTTCCAACGACTCACGGTCATACTAGACGCCAATGTATGGATGCTCGTCACCACAGCCCATACACCGCACTCGATCACATAGCACATAACACATAATCCTATTCCCTCAAGCTAGGATAGAACAAACACTTACCTCGAATGCTTATGAACAATCCAATCCGTGGAAATGTCTTTTCTTTCAATTTGGCTCCAATCCAACCGTATCTATACACAATTGATTTAATATCATCAATTATACTCCACAAACTAATTCTTAATACCAAATAACACTTTTACAACATTCTGCCATGAATAGTAAATTTCAACCCCGGGCCCACATGGTCGGAATTCGGGGTTAGGACCAAAATCCGGTTACCCATCCCCCCACGAGTTCATGTATATAATTTGTTTCAAAATCGGACCTCAATTCGAGGTCCAATTCCCCAATTTATGAAAAACCTATTTTCTAACCAAAAACAAGAATTTTACCATGAAAACATTTGATTTCTAATGAAAAACATGTTTAATGATGTTAGGAATTGAAAGAATTAAGTAAAAAGTGACTTACAATCGTTTTGGTGAAGAAGAAATCCTTGAAGAGTCGCAATTGGGTGTTTTGGTTTTGTGAAAAATGAAGAAATGACTGAAATTCGTGTTTTTCAGGTCTCCGTGTTCGCATTTGCGAACATGGGTTCGCAATTGCGAACCCCGACCAATTTCTGGAGTTTGAAAAATAAGCTAAGGGTGGGAAGTTCGCATTTGCGACAAAATGTTCGCATTTGCGAACAAGGCTCTTCGCATTTGCGAAGAAAGCTTCGCATTTGCGAAGCATGGCTGGGCAGGCATCCTTCGCATTTGCGAAGAAAGCTTCGCATTTGCGAAGCACGGCTCAATAGTGAGGGCCTCGCATTTGCGAGGTCTTGTTCGCATTTGCGAACCCAAGCCTCCTGGACGCCCTTCGCATTTGCGATCAAGGGTTCGCATTTGCGAACCCTGCCTTGGTCTGTCACCTTCGCAATTGCGAAGAATTCTTCGCAATTGCGAAGCCAACAGCTGGGTGAAAAAAAACCAGCAGTTCAAAATTCAGATTTTCATCCAACGGCCTATCAAATCTTTACCCGAGCCCCCGGGCTCCAAACCAAACATGTACACAACCTCAAAAACACATTATGGACTTGTTCGTGCGATCATATCGCCAATATCACTTCGTTTCAATCAAATCAAGCCCCAAACTCATGGTTTTCATAGTTTTGATTTTTAAAACTTCTTAACTTGGAACTCAAGGTCCAAAACATCTCAAACGACATCCAAATGTCACCAAACTTTACAGAAATCACATATATAATATTTAAGACTTGTACCGGGCGTCGGAACCAAAATACGAGCCCGATACCAATGTCTATCAATTTATTTCCTTTAATAATTGCATCAAAAACAATTTCACATAAAAATTCATAACTTGGGCTCTAGGCCTCCGAATTCGACTCCGGACACATGTCCAAGTCCCATATTTTCCTACGGACCTCTCGGGACCATCCAATCTCGGGTCCGGATCCGTTTACCAAAAATGTTGACCGAAGTCAACCATATCAATATTAATATCATTTTTATCCAAATTTCTCATAGAATTCATATTTTCTATCACAAAATCTTTCCGGCTACATGCTCGGATCGCGCACGTAAATCGAGGCAACATAGAATGAGGTTTTCAAGGCCTCAGAAGCTCGAAATTATTAATAAAATAAGTGATGACCCTTTGGGTCGTCACAATCTCCACCTCTAAAACAACCGTTCGTCCTCGAACGGACAAAAGAAAGAAGTACCGAGTCAGGAAACAAGTGTGGGTAACGGCTCCGCATATCAGACTCGGACTCCCAGGTCGATGCCTCGGGAGGCTGACCTCTCCACTGAACACGCACAGAAGGATAACTCTTCGACCTCAACTGTCGAACCTGCCGGTCTAGAATAGCCACCGGCTCCTCCTCGTAGGATAGATCATTGTCCAATTGGACAGTATTGAAGTCTAACACATGTGTGGGATCGCCGTGGTATCTTCGAAGCATAGATACATGAAAAACTGGATGCACGGCTGATAAACTAGGCGGCAAAGCTAATCTGTAAGCCACCCCTCCCACTCTGTCTAGAATCTCAAATGGGCCAATATACCTAGGGCCTGAGCTTGCCCTTCTTCCCAAACCTCATCACGCCCTTCATAGGCGACACTCGGAGCAATACTCGTTCACCAACCATGAAATCTACATCTCGAACCTTACGATCCGCATAAGTCTTTTGCCTAGGCTGAGCTGAACGCAATCTCTCCTGAATAGTCTTGACCTTATCCAAGGCCTCTTGAACTAAGTCTGTACCTAACAACCGAGCCTCTCCCGGTTCAAACCATCCAACCGGTGATCGACATCGCCTACCATACAACGCCTCATACGGGGCCATCCGGATGCTAGATTGGTAGCCGTTATTGTAGGCGAACTACGCTAATGGCGAACCGGTCCCACGAGCCTCCGAAATCAATAACACGGGGCTCGAAGCATGTCTTCGAGAATCCGAATAGTCCTCTCGAACCTGGCCATCCGTATGAGGATGAAATGCCGTACTCAACCGAACCCGGGTGCCTAACTCCTTGCTGAACCGCTCTCCCGAACCGCGAGGTAAGCTGCGTACCCCGATCAGAGATATAGATACCGGCACCCCATGGAGACGAACAATCTCCCTAATGTAAACCTCCGCTAACCTCTCCGACGAGTAGGAGACCGATACTCTGGAATAAAGTGTGCTGATTTGGTCGGCCTATCAACAATGACCCAAATAGCATCAAATTTCCTCCGAGTCAAAGGAAGTCCGGTAACGAAGTCCATAGTGATCCGCTCCCATTTCCACTCGGGAATTTCAATCCTCTGGAATACACCACCAGGTCTCTGGTGCTCATATTTCACCTGCCGACAATTTAGACACCGAGCGACATACGCAACGATATCTTTCTTCATTCTGCGCCACCAATAGTGCTGCCGTAAGTCCCGGTACATCTTCGCGGCGCCCGGGTGAATAGAATACCGCGAACTGTGGGCTTCTGCTAAGATCAACTCTCGAATTCCTGCGACATTGGGCACACAAACTCGACCCTGCAATTTCAATACCCCATCATCATCTAGATTTACCTGAGTGGCACCTCCCCGCTGTACCGTATCTCTCAACTCACGCAAATGAGGATCATCAAATTGCCTCTCACGGATACGCTCTAATAAAGAAGAACAAGCGACCGTGCGGGCTAACACTCTGCTAGGCTCAGAAATGTCTAATCTCACGAACCGGTTGGCTAAGGCCTGGACATCTAGAGCTAATGGTCTCTGATTGACCGGAATATATGCAAGACTACCCATGCTGGCATACTTTCTACTCAATGCATCGGCCACCACATTGGCCTTACCTGGGTGATATAATATAGTAACATCATAGTCTTTTAGCAACTCTAACCATCTCCGCTGTCGCAGATTCAACTCCTTCTGTTTGAACAAGTACTGTAGGCTTTTATGATCAGTGTACACCTCACATGTCACACCATATAGATAATGCCTCCAGATCTTTAAGGCATGAACCACTGCTGCTAACTCAAGATCATGAACTGGATAATTCTTCTCATGTATTTTTAACCGCCTCGAAGCATAAGCGATAACCTTACCATCCTGCATCAATACCGCTCCAAGCCCTGTACGAGATGCGTCACAATAAACTGTATAAGGCCCTGTACCTGTAGGTAGTACCAACACTGGTGCGGTGGTCAAGGCCGTCTTGAGCTTCTGAAAGCTCGCCTCACACTCCTCTGACCACTGAAACTGAACACCCTTCTGGGTCAACCTGGTCATCGGGGCCGCAATAGAAGAAAACCCCTCTACAAAACGACGATAGTAACCTGCTAATCCCAAGAAACTCCGGATCTCAGTCGCTGAAGCTGGTCGAGGCCAATTCTGGACTGCCTCAATCTTCTTTGGGTCTACCTGAATACCTTCCACAGATACAATGTGACCCAGAAATGCTACCGAACTCAGCCAGAACTCACATTTAGAAAATTTGGCATATAGCTGGTTATCTTTCAGAGTATGAAGAACCACTCCGAGGTGCTGCTCGTGCTCTTCCTGGCTGCGGGAGTACACCAGGATGTCATCTATGAAGACTATCACGAACAGATCTAAGTAAGGCCTGAATACCCGATTCATCAACTCCATGAATGCTGCTGGGGCATTGGACAACCCGAAGGACATGACCAAGAACTCATAATGCCCATATCTAGAGCGAAAGGTCGTCTTAGGAATGTCAGCCGCCCTGATCTTCAGCTGATGGTAGCCTGACCTCAAGTCTATCTTAGAAAATACCCTCGCTCCCTGGAGTTGGTCAAACAAATCATCAATCCTCGGCAGTGGATATTTATTTTTGATAGTCACCTTGTTTAACTGCCGGTAATCAATACACATCCGCATCGAGCCATCCTTCTTCTTTACAAATAACACAGGTGCTCCCCAGGGGGAAACACTGGGCCTGATAAAACCCTTCTCAAGAAGGTCCTGCAACTGATCTTTCAACTCCTTTAGTTCCGGCGGGGCCATACGATAGGGTGGAATAGAGATGGGCTGGGTACCCGGTGCCAGATCAATACAGAAATCAATATCCCTGTCGGGTGGCATGCCCGGCAGGTCTGAAGGAAAAACCCCAGGAAACTCCCGTGCAATAGGGACTGAATCAATGGAAGGAACTTCTGCACCGGAATCACGAACATAGGCCAAATAAGCTAGACACCCCTTCTCGACCATACGTCGAGCCTTAACATAAGAAATAACAGTGCGAACGGAGTGGCTTGAGGTACCCTTCCACTCTAATCGGGGTGATTCTGGCAAGGCTAAGGTGACAGTCTTAGCATGACAATCAAGAATAGCATGGTATGGGGACAACCAATCCATCCCCAATATGACATCAAAATCTACCATATCCAAGAGCAACAAATCAACACGGGTCTCAAGACCCCCAAATATAACTACGCACGAACGATGCACCCGATCGACTACAATAGAGTCACCCACTGGCGTAGCCACATAAACTGGAATATCCAGAGCATAGCTGGGCACAGCCAAATACGGTGCGAAGTAGGAAGACACATAGGAATATGTAGATCCAGGGTCAAATAATACCGAAGCACCTCTGCCACACACAAGAATAGTACCTGTAATCACAGCATCTGATGCCTCTGCCTCTGGCCTGGCTGGTAAAGCATATAATCGGGGATCTGCACCTCCCCTCTGAGCTGCGTCTCTAGGACGACCATCAACTGGCTGACCTCTACCTCTCGCTGGACGGTCTCCACCTCTACGGTCTCGACCTCCACCTCTATAATCTCTACCCCCGCCTCTGGCTGGCTGGGCAGGCTGAGGGTCAGCTGGGGCCTGAATCATAGGACGAGGACCTCGCTGCTGAGAGTTGCCCGCTGCTATAGGGCAATTCCTGATAAAATGACCTGGGTCGCCACAACCGTAGCAACTCTTAGACTGATAGGGCTGCTGGCCCTGACGACCGGAATGGCCTCCACGAACACTCTGAAGAGGCTGAGCATTAATAGGAGACTGGTCTGAATAATGCCCACGAGAACTGCGATCACCTGGTCCACCCTGTGAAGCCTGAAGGGCGGAATGAAAAGGCCTGGAAGACTGGCCTCTATCAAAGGATTCTCTGCTACCAGAGGAAGAACCACCAAATCTACCTGTATGACGAGGCCTCTTATCCGAAGAATAACCGCCTCCCCTAGCAAGAGCCATCTCAACTCTGCGTGCTGCATTGGCTGCCTCCTGAAATGATATGTCACTCCCCACGCCCATAGCCATCCGGAGTCTAATCGGCTGATTAAGCCCATCTATAAATCCGCGGACCCTCTCCCGCTCCGTGGGAAGTATCACCACCGCATGACGAGCCAAGTCAATAAATCTCGTCTCATACCGTGTAACTGTCATAGTGCCCTGATGGAGGCGCTCAAACCGCCTCCGAAGTAAATCCCGCCGAGTAGCGGGGAGAAACTTCTCCATAAATAGTTCCACAAACCGGTCCCATGATAGAGCCGGGGACCCCGCCGGTCGAGTCGGGCAATAATCTCTCCACCAAGTCTTGGCGGATCCTGCAAGTCCGAAGGTACGAAATCAACTCCGTTTGTCTCCACGATCCCCATAGTCTTGAGAATCTCATGGCAACCGAATAAAAAGTCCTGAGGATCCTCTGATGCGGCTCCACCGAATGTAGTGGTAAATAGCTTGGAGAACCGATCAAGCCTCCATAACGAATCGAAAGTCATGGCCGCTCCATCGCCGGCATAAGCTGTGGTACCTGACTGAGTGGCCACAGCTGGCTGAATTACTGGTGCCTGAGGCTGAGGAGCTACTGGCTCCGGAGTACGAGCAATAGGAGTCTGGGCCCCTCCTCCAGCCTGAGAAGTGGCTGGGGCAACTGATAATAGACCCGCTCTGGCGATGCTATCCATAAATCCCGCTATTCTGACCAAAGCATCCCGGAGATCCGGGGTAATCAAAGCCTCTCCCGGGACCTGAGCTGGGCCCGCTGGAGCTGCTGGAACCGGAACCTCCTCATCAATCTCAATATGAGGCTCCACCTCTGGGGTAGCTGCCTGGGGCTGAGCTCTACCCCTACCACGGCCTCTGATACGGCCTCGACCCCTGCCCCTCACAGGAGCTGTCTGGGGCTCAGGCTGCTGGTCGGCGGACGAAGAAGTGCGTGTCCTTACCATCTGCGAAAGGACAGAATAGAAATTCAATCAGTAATTGAGGATCAAGTAGCACGACAAGAAAGAACAAATGAGAGACTTTTTCCTAACTCAATAGACTCTGGAGGACAAGTACGGACGTCTCCGTACCTACCTCTCAAACTCTACTAAGCTTGTTCGTGAGTGGTGAGACCTATGTAACCTAGAGCTCTGATACCAACTTGTCACGACCCGGATTTTCCCCCAACATCGGGATCGTGATGGCGCCTACTCGTGGTAGCTAGGCAAGCCACTGTATTCATACAATCCTGTTTATAACACAATTTTAATTAAATACATGCGGAATACTTTATCGAAATGGAAATAACAAATCCCAAGGTAAAAACCATACCGAAATCCTCTACCCAAGATTTGGAGTCACCAACTCACAAACTACTATGGAATACTACACATAAAAGTCTGAAGAAAATATAACATAATTCTGTTCGTCTCGGAATAATGAGACTACAGCTATAAACATAAATAAAGAAAGAGACGCCGGGCTTGCGGACGTCTGCAAGCTACCTCGGTCTCAAATGAAATCAACTCCCACGCAATCTATTTACTGCTGCTGCTGCTGCTCCTGATCGTAACCTGGACCTGTGCAAAAACGCACAGAAGTGTAGCATCAGCACAACCGACCCCATGTGTTGGTAAGTGCCTGGCCTATCCCGGCGAAGTAGTGACAAGCCTAGGACCAGACACTCACATAAACCCGTGCAATTCAATATATATATGTGTACCACAAAATAACAAGAAATAATCAAGTAATAACACAATAAGAAATATCTTAAAGAATTGAACAACTAACCAGAGTTAATAATTTCACAAAGAAAACAAAGTATAATGTAAACACGAATAATATCACTTCAAGAAATAACAAGCAATTGCACGGCATCACCCTTCGTGCTTTTACTCTCATCCTCACCAGATAAACAAATAAAGTACACGGCATCACCCTTCGTGCTTTTACTCTCATCCTCACCAAAATAAACAAATAAAGTACACGGCATCACCCTTCGTGCTTTTACTCTCATCCTCACATCCATAGTACGGCATGATCCTTCGTACATGGTTCAATAAATAAACATGGCACGGCATTAACCTTCGTGCATAAATAAATAAACATGGCACGGCATCACCCTTCGTGCATTATCACTCTTCCTCACCCAAATAACAATCACAGTTAAGGGCAGAGAAAGAAACAACAATTCATAATTTGTCCCATCAAGGGCAATCAATAATTATCTGCACAACAAGTCCCATCAAGGGAGAACAACAACGATTCACCTATAATATATCTCAAAATATCATTTTCCAACGACTCACGGTCATACTAGACGCCAATGTATGGATGCTCGTCACCACAGCCCATACACCGCACTCGATCACATAGCACATAACACATAATCCTATTCCCTCAAGCTAGGATAGAACAAACACTTACCTCGAATGCTTATGAACAATCCAATACGTGGAAATGTCTTTTCTTTCAATTTGGCTCCAATCCAACCGTATCTATACACAATTGATTTAATATCATCAATTATACTCCACAAACTAATTCTTAATACCAAATAACACTTTTACAACATTCTGCCATGAATAGTAAATTTCAACCCCGGGCCCACATGGTCGGAATTCGGGGTTAGGACCAAAATCCGGTTACCCATCCCCCACGAGTTCATGTATATAATTTGTTTCAAAATCGGACCTCAATTCGAGGTCCAATTCCCCAATTTATGAAAAACCTATTTTCTAACCAAAAACAAGAATTTTACCATGAAAACATTTGATTTCTAATGAAAAACATGTTTAATGATGTTAGGAATTGAAAGAATTAAGTAAAAAGTGACTTACAATCGTTTTGGTGAAGAAGAAATCCTTGAAGAGTCGCAATTGGGTGTTTTGGTTTTGTGAAAAATGAAGAAATGACTGAAATTCGTGTTTTTCAAGTCTCTGTGTTCGCATTTGCGAACATGGGTTCGCAATTGCGAACCCCGACCAATTTCTGGAGTTTGAAAAATAAGCTAAGGGTGGGAAGTTCGCATTTGCGACAAAATGTTCGCATTTGCGAACAAGGCTCTTCGCATTTGCGAAGAAAGCTTCGCATTTGCGAAGCATGGCTGGGCAGGCATCCTTCGCATTTGCGAAGAAAGCTTCGCATTTGCGAAGCACGGCTCAATAGTGAGGGCCTCGCATTTGCGAGGTCTTGTTCGCATTTGCGAACCCAAGCCTCCTGGACGCCCTTCGCATTTGCGATCAAGGGTTCGCATTTGCGAACCCTGCCTTGGTCTGTCACCTTCGCAATTGCGAAGAATTCTTCGCAATTGCGAAGCCAACAGCCTGGGTGAAAAAAAAACCAGCAGTTCAAAATTCAGATTTTCATCCAACGGCCTATCAAATCTTTACCCGAGCCCCCGGGCTCCAAACCAAACATGTACACAACCTCAAAAACACATTATGGACTTGTTCGTGCGATCATATCGCCAATATCACTTCGTTTCAATCAAATCAAGCCCCAAACTCATGGTTTTCATAGTTTTGATTTTTAAAACTTCTTAACTTGGAACTCAAGGTCCAAAACATCTCAAACGACATCCAAATGTCACCAAACTTTACAGAAATCACATATATAATATTTAAGACTTGTACCGGGCGTCGGAACCAAAATACGAGCCCGATACCAATGTCTATCAATTTATTTCCTTTAATAATTGCATCAAAAACAATTTCACATAAAAATTCATAACTTGGGCTCTAGGCCTCAGAATTCGACTCCGGACACATGTCCAAGTCCCATATTTTCCTACGGACCTCTCGGGACCATCCAATCTCGGGTCCGGATCCGTTTACCAAAAATGTTGACCGAAGTCAACCATATCAATATTAATATCATTTTTATCCAAATTTCTCATAGAATTCATATTTTCTATCACAAAATCTTTCCGGCTACATGCTCGGATCGCGCACGTAAATCGAGGCAACATAGAATGAGGTTTTCAAGGCCTCAGAAGCTCGAAATTATTAATAAAATAAGTGATGACCCTTTGGGTCGTCACAATATGATTGGAGGGATCTTAGAATTGGGGACAGTAACTGTTTGTGTTTTTTTTAAGTTTGGTTCTTGGTACCCTACGGTAGTATGAAATTGCCCTGTGACACTAAGTTCTGATGCTTTCTTTAGACAATCTTAATTACAATCCAGTTGCCTAAACTTTTATAGGAAGTGATTGTTAGTTATTGCTGTTACTGCTGAATTTGCATGCAGCTATTTACATCTCATTGATATGGGATTAAGGATAGGTGGATTTTTCTCCCTCTGCTATTTGAAATGGTTCTTTCTCGGAGTGTATATCGTGACTTGTTTAGTAATTAAACTAAAGGGACTTTGGATTATTGATTAGTAATTTTCAGAATTGGATTCAACCTTTTGATATACACTTGCTAGTTGTAAAATGTATTTGTATAAATAGGATTGTTGCGTACTTTGATTTAAATCATGGACTGTTTAAAAAGAGTCCTTGTTGCTTGTTAGCATGTATATTTTGACAACCTTAGTATTAAGTCTGAATTTTGTTCAAAGTCGTGATGTTTAAAGTTTTAGATAAAAATAGTGGAGTTCCTAGTACATATGTTCGTAATGAATAGTTAAAACTAGCTTTGAAATTCAGCAGTTAGTTTTCTTTATTTTGTTTTGGGTTTTCACTAATCAATTATTCTATTTAGCCAGTTATGGGCAAACAGATATTCTCGATCTAATTAATAAGTGAGGTATTAAAATTTATGCTCATACCTTATTAAGAGCCTTATTCGAATTAGATGCATTCTCGATTATTTAGTGGCAAATTTTAGCTACCAAAATGGAATTATTTCATATGCCGATGCTTTACCTAAGTTAATCGAGGAATAACTTCAATAAACATGTACACCGACTAAAGTATCATCAAAGTCAATATTTTCATTTTACTTAGAATTAACCTCTTGTTTAAATTTTTGGATGTATAGTTTATTTTAATAAAAGCGTTTCAGTCTATTAAAAGCATATAGGATAACATGTATTAAAATCAGATATTTTTAGCAATTTATAATAATTGAAGCGACCGTGCTAGAACCACGGGATCCGGAGGTGCCTAACACCTTCCCTCGGATCAACAGAATTCCTTACTTAGAATTTCTGGTTCGCAGACTTCATTTGGAGTCAAAAATTTCCTCGATTTGGGATTTAAATAAATTGGTGACTTGGGACACCATAATTTATTCCAAGTGGCGACTCTAAAACAAATAAAAAAATAATCTCGTTTCGAATATTGTCACTTAAATTGGAAAAACTCCCTTGTACATCTACCTTTCGGGGTGGGCACGCCAAAATGAGGTGTGACAGCTCTGGCGACTCTGCTGGGGACACAAACCCAGAACCACTGGTTCAGGGTTTAAGAATTCGAGCTTCGAATAATTGTTGTATTTAGCTTATTTATTATCTGATTTTATTATATGTTTGTATTTAATGTGCTAAATGTTGGTTTTACCGCTTTGATATTTTGTGAATTGTATATAAATTGTGTCGATACCCATTTTTCTCTTCTGAGTCTCTTTAAAATATAATATCGGGCATTTGCTGGACATAGCCCATTTTTCTCAAGATAGTTGTGGTGCTTGGCACCCGGTGAAGGATTTTTAGTCACACATGTTTAGGCGAGGAGTATTGTCAATTAAGCGGGAAAGCCATGCTACCGATGCACTGACACTCCTCGGCTCGAGTTGTCCGCTCGAGTAAAGCCAGTCTAGACACCTTTTCCGACAGGATGATGACTTAAAATAACAAAACCTCACGCCGGATCCCCAATTGGAACGTCTATTTGCATTATGTGCATATTTGACTTAGGAGGCTCAACACAGGGGTTGGGCCTGTCTAGGATAGGTGTACCTGAAACTAAAGACCAACTTGATGCATCTTTGTCTGTGCATTTATCTGTTTCGATCCTGCATGGTGACCGGTTTATTATTAAAAAAAAAGGGAAGGAGTGGGAAATGTCACGGTATAGAGTCAAAATAATTTTGTGGAAAATAGTTTGTCTTCTTTGAAAATAATTTTTGAAAATGCTACAAAAAAAAATTTCCCAAATAAATTTTGTTAGAAATAGCTTTTTTTCTTTTTGTTAAAATGATTTAGTTCCTTTGTTTCGAACTACGCAGTTTGATTCTCACCGGACGTGGGATACATAGGCAACCCATATCGGGCTCAACTAATACTGCTTTTTCAAAAATGAAAAAAATATATATATATTAAAATTAGGAGAATTGTCCTTTGTCAAGAGTTAGGAAATTTTGCGAAAATAGCCAAACGCTTCGAAAGGGGCGTCGAAGGACTAATTTCGCAAAAAATAGTCATCACGCCGGTATCCTGTTACACAGCCTTCAAATCTTCTTTAAGTGCTGAAAGGCCGTGTTGACAAGATTTGTTTTTATGAATAAAAAAAATAATAAAAGAAAAATTTTGGAAAAAAATCTTAAGTTTTATTTTATCTTTTCTAGGATCAGCATGACTCCATCGCAAAGAATCATCCAGAAAAGGGCGAGAGATGAAATGCCTCCCATGTTCATGGTTCAAGACAAAACCCCGGATCATCTCTGTAAATGGTGGGGTAGCTTTTCTGCTTGGGAAAGAAATCAAGTCCACAAGCACCTGAAGTTTCTTCCGGACATTATGAGAATAAAACCGGACAAAAATCTGATCAGGGCTTTGGTGAGTTTCTGGGACTCAACAAGTAATGTTTTTAGATTCTGAGACTACGAAATGACGCCCACTTTGGAGGAGTTAGGCGGACTCACAGGGCTTGGGAAAGATCTGCACAAAAAGAAACCCGCTGCTCCTAGGAAAATGGGTGTAAATAATTTCCTGAAGAAATTAAGTCTCCGACGAGTTCCAATGGGTTGTTTGAATGAAGGTTGGGTGCCGTTGGAATATCTCTATGACAGATTTGGTGATAAGCAAGAGTTCGAGAAGTTCTCAAACACCAAATTTGTTAGCCAGTTAAATTATAACGCCTGGGGAGATCTAAGAATCTACGCCTTCATAATCGCTTTTCTGGGAACCATGGTTTTTTCCGAACGTAATGAACGTATCAGAATCCGTTTGTCTACGGTGGTCTCATATTTACAGAGTAGCGAAAACACACTACTCTTCCTATGATCTTAGGAGGCATTTTTTGGGCCTTAACTCGATGTCAAGAAGGAAAGGATTATTTTGAAGGTTGTAATATTTTATTGCAAATGTGGTTCATAGAGCATCTCTATCTCACCCAATTGTGATAAACTTCAACGTGGACTGGTTGAATTACCTTCATTGTCATATGAACAGAGCTGCCCGTTGTAATCTTCCAAACGACTTAAGGACTACCAAGAATTTCTTAACTCTTTGAAAGCAGACCAGCTCACCTGGAATTATTATTGGTTCCTTTCTGCTAAAATCATGCGCATGTCAACATATCGCCCATTCTACATATTAATGGGTTTCAGGGGTTTCCAACCGTAAGCCCCGCTAGGTGTCATGTGCTAGTTGGCTAGTTGGGTTTCCAACCGTAAGCCCCGGATCGAAGATATGCAATCATTTGCATGGGAATTCACGACGGAGGAGCTCCCGAGAGAGTCTTATGCACAAAAGGTGTGGTTCGGTAGTCGACTCTCTGACATCGACGAATTGGTTGCCGACCGGGAACGAGGAAAAATGAGCCTAGCATACCTTGAATGGTTCCACAACCAATCAATGCTCGAGCAAAGAGCAGAAAGGTCGGTAAAATACACCGTCGATTGGGAAAAAGAAATAGAAACCAGAGTCAGAGAAGCTAGATGTGAAACAACGCAAGAGTTCCAATCTTGCATTAACACCTTAAAGGAGGACAAAGGAATTTTGGAAGCCGCCATGGACATACAATAGGCTGACTTCGATCATGAAAGGGCCGGCTGGGAGCAAGAAAGAGAAGCACTCGGAACCCAAATTCAGGAGATGCAATTGACCGTAGAAAGATCGAGGAGAAGTTGGAATGATGAAATTCTCATAAATGACTTGGAAAGGAAAGCCTTTGAGCACCAACAAGACTTGGAAAAAGCAGAAGCGGCTTTAGTTGCAATTCGGACAAAATGGAGAAGAGCGGCCCACCAAGAAGCACTTCATCTACAACAGATAGAGAAAGATTATGGGGAGATCATCACTGACTTAAGAGAAGCAAATGCCGTTTTTAGAGAGAAAATTTTCAGACAAGCCAGGGATGCCAAAGCAGATAGAGACCGTTGCCACGACTTAATGGCGCAGATGGAAAGGCAAATAGATAGGCTTTTGGACAAAGTCGCCGGTAACGCTCATGTATTGGGGGCAAAGAACTGACATATAGGGCAACTGCTTAGAGAAAAGGATATGATCAGGTTAGGATCGATGAAATTAGGCACTATATCACCATAAGATGCCTAACATGCGAACAAGTGCCCCAGACTACCCTCTTCTCTTCAGTTATGGAATATGTCCACCAAGTCATGGCGGAGTTGAGAAGTCTACAGAGGGATCTCACACCGAAAACCGCAACAAGGCCAAACAACGTATCACGGACGCAAAGATTCAAATCGTTGGAGTATGCTTAGAAGAGTCTGTATTTTCATTTAAGAGTCTGTTTGTCCTTTTTAAAGTTTTTATTTCCATTTTTTTTCGCAAGTGTTTTAAGTGAAATTTGTGAAATAAAATCCAAAAAAAAAAAATATGTTCCATCTGTATCTTACATTTTTTGCAATCCGAACTACGCCCGATCTGATTCATGCGGGGACATGATACGTAGGCAAACCACATAAGATTCGACCATCACTAAAAGAAAAAGAAAAACGGAAAAAAAAGAGTTGATAAATAGAGGAGGAGAATGAAAGCAAAGGAAAAGTATAAGCCGGAATGACGCATTGCAATCAAATACATGTAGCAACACGATCAACTGTATAAGTGCATCACACCCAACGTGAGATTACTTATCGGTTATGTTGTTTCAGACTAACCGTTTGTTTGCCAAAATCCAGGATTTAGAAAAAGGTGGTTGATTTTGTGGTAATCTGGCCTCTCATTCGTACTTTACGAGGTCCAAAGGAAATGTTCAGCAGCCTGTTACTAAATCAGAAGAAAGTACCCATCCTTACTTTACGAGGTCAAAAAGAAGTGTCAACATGTCTTCAGAAGTCCCTCTACCAACTATTCCCGTTCTAGAAGAGAGCTCCATATCAGCTGGAAATGTTAGATGGTTGGAATAACGGGAAGGAGCCCCCAAGTCTGATTCCTGGGTTCCCCGAACTATTCATCAGGCCAAGTGGGATTCTAATACCCCCACCAATTACCCACCTACTCTGTTCGGGTATTCTAACATCACAACCCTCTCCGGATCACCCTCCACTTCCTATCCTCGGGTGACCACACCAGATACGGCCACAAGAACATCCACTGTGTTTCTCGTTCCAATCACGGCGCAACCCGTCACACATACTCCTTTCTTTGACTCCTCTTCTTTTACATTCCCAGCGCCACCTCTTTCGCGGGATCCTACGTAGTTTGCTACCAATGTTTATCCTCAGCCACCCTAATATGAGTTCATACCAAGCCAAAATCCAAAAGCTCCCGAACAGGATGAAATGGCAAAGAGAATGAGAAGCTTGGAACATAGTTTAAAAACATGCAAGGTCTAAGCGGGCAGAAGAGTGTTTCTTGCGTAGATTTATGCATGTTCCCACATGTCCATTTGCCATCAGGCTTTAAAACGCCAAAGTTTGAAAAGTATGACGGGCATGGCGACCCTATTGCTCACCTAAAGAAATATTGCAATCAGTTGCGAGGTGTCGGCGGTATGGAAGAATTGCTGATGGCATATTTTGGAGAAAGCTTGATCGGGATAGCTTCTGAATGGTACATGGATCAGGACATATCTCGATGGCATATTTGGGACGATTTGGCCAGAGATTTTGTGAAACAGTTCCAGTACAACATCGACATTGCGCCAGATAGGAATTCCTTATCAAACTTGAAGAAGAAGCCCTCGGAAAGCTTCAGAGAATATGCTATCAAATGGTGCAAATAAGCATCCAGGGTAAAACCCCCATGGACGAAATAGAAATGGTCACTACTTTCCTCCAGGCTCAAGAACCAGACTATTTCCAGAACATGATGTCAGCAACGGGAAAACCTTTCGTAGAGGCGATCAAGATTGGAGAAATGGTGGAGAATGGTTTAAAGACTGGAAGAATTTTGAGTTAAGCAGCCATTCGAGCAACCTCCCAAGCCATCCAAGGCGGGTCTGGAGGGATGGACAAAGGCAAAAAGAAAGAAGAAACAATCATGGCGGCAGTGGAAGATATGAGATACCGAGGCCCAAGGCAAGTGTTCACTGAAAGGGCCCCCAGCATTATTATTTGCACCACGGTATGGCCTATGCTCCTCCGCCTCCGCCTTATGCGGTCATGAATGCTCAGCCTTTTGGCCGGCCGCAGCCACCAACCAACAGAAACCCACCTCCATTCTAAAGAAATCAACCTCCCTACCTAAACCAATACAACTCCCGACCAAATAACACTCGCCCTCGTGAACCACCCAAGTCGAACTTTACACCGATTGGGGAACCATATTCCACCCTTTTTCCCAAGCTCAGGCAAGAGAACCTATTGTAGCCCGTTCCCTAGAATAGGCAGGATCCGGACTCTCCAGCTTACCAATGAGGAGTATACTATGCTTATCATTCGGGAGTTGAGGGGCAAAGCACTGATAATTGCTGGACCTTAAAGAAAGTTGTGCAAGAATTGATCAACCAAGGGAGGATAGTGTTTGCAGACGAGGATGTTCCAAATGTGACAAATAACCTACTGTCGGCCCATAACAACGGGCTAGTGATCGGGATGATTTGCGAGGATAAGGAGTTTGACCCTGCTTTGAAAGCAATAATTGCCATCGCCGACATGGAGAAGCAGCCTGATGTTACCCCAAAACAAGAGAAAATGGAGGAGAAGAATGAAGTTGCCAAAAATCGGGTTTGAAAAGAAAATCGAGATAAAGGCACAAAGGACAGCGTCTTAGAAGAATGGAGTTCTTTACCTCCCGCGAGGCCAATCAGAAAGGCCCCTGACAATAAGTGCTTCAAAGAAGTTTCAGTTGAGGAGGGAAACAACAATGTATGTGCCAAAAGGAACCTACGTGGCCCGAAAGGCAATTAAACCACTGCAGCCAAATGAACTCGTGGTTATTGCATGCGTGCAATAGAAACCCATGAAAGACCCGTCCGTTGTACCTTGGAATTATCAACACACGGTGGTTACACACAAAGGAAAAGAGATCGCAGGAGAATTATCTGGGAGCGTCTTGGTGCAGAAGTATTTGAACACACAAGAGGTGAATAATGCCACACAGAAGCGTTTCCCATCCAAAAAGCATGTAAGCGTTGAAGAAGCAGAGGTCTTTTTCCAGAAAATGCAAATGCCCGACTATGAGGTGATAGACCAATTGCGCAAGTACCCGGAACAGGTGTCCATGTTGTCCCTGCTGATGAAGCCCGCTGAGCATCAAAAGGTTTTGTTAAAAACTTTGAATGAGGCATATGTGCCGGTTGAGATTTCGTTTGACCAGCTTGAACGAATGACGGAGAGGTTCTTCGCAGTCAATTAGATTTCTTTTAGAAAAGCTGATTTGCCTCCAGAAGGAGCGGCCCACAACAAGGCTCTGCATTTTACCGTCAAATGTGAAGGTTACTACATGAAAATGGTCATGGTGGACGGAGGTTCGGGAGTAGACATATGCCCACTTTCCACTCTGCACCGCATAGGAATTGGAGCTGAAAGAATTCGGCCCAACAATGTATGTGTGCGAGCCTTCGATGGTGTAAAGAGGTACACGATCAGAGAGATCGATTTGGTTTTGACCATTGGCCCAGTGGATTTCGAAGTAACCTTCCAGGTTCAGGATATGGACACGTCTTACAACTTTCTTCTGGGAAGGCCATGGATTCATGCAGCCGGGGTTGTACCCTCTACCCTCCACCAGATGATAAAGTTCAAGCACGGGGAGCAAGAAATTGTGGTCCACGGGGAGGATGAGCAATCAATCTATCGGGATCCATCTATCCCATGCTTAGAAGCGAAATAAGGAAGTGAGCACATCGTCTATCAAGCTTTTGAGGTTGTATTGGCAGATCAACATGAAGAGGGGAACCCTTGCCCCCAACCTTTTTTGTCTAATGCCTCAATTATGGTGGCGAAAGAAATGATCAAACACGGCTTCCAGCCAGGAAAAGGTTTGGGAAAGTCCTTACAAGGAATATCAAAGCTGATAACTTTGCCCACAACCGAAAAGTTCTTTGGAGTAGGCTTTCGCCCTACCCCTGAAGATGAGAAATGAGCCAATAAAAGAAAGGAAAGCGGATGGGTTCTACCGCGACCATTGCCACATTTGTACCAAAACCTTTGTTCACCCAAGGTACAATGAAGAAGAAAAGGATGAGATCTTCACGGCGGAGAAAATCGAAGACATCTGTGGAGCTATGAGGCAAATGCTCTACAATGTTAATATGGTTCAGTTGGGAGAAGGTACTAGCACCGGTGAGGTGCTGTATGCGGGACCAGAGGCCAAATTGCATAATTGGATGGCTACGCCATTCCCAGTTAGGCGGGAGTTCTGATAGACTTGTCCTGTCACTTTTCCTACATCACAAGTTACTTCAGGACGTAACTTGGATGTTTTTCTTTGTTTTCTTGTATTTTAAATCTTCCAAATGTAACCTTGTTTATCTTCCGAAAATTCCAAGAAAAGAAATAAATATTTCATCGTCATTTTTTTCACTCTTTCTAATTTTTGTTATTTATTCTCTTTTTTTCAGTCACAATAATGCGGCTTTAAATAACATGACATGCTTGCGGACTTCATGCTCAAATCTGAACACTCCACCTAATTTGGATATAATGAATCAAGAACCGGAATACGATGAAGACGAGGCTTTTAGGGAAATAAATCGAGAATTGGAACACTTTGAGAATAAACCTAAGCCAAACTTGAATGATACCAAACCAGTTAACTTGGGAACCGCTGAAGAGATCCGAGAGACCAAGATAAGCATCCATACATATGAGAAAACTTGAGAGGCAATAATCCAGCTCTTGTTTGAATTTAAAGATGTGTTTGCTTGGTCTTACGATGACATGCCAGGATTAGGGGCCGATCTAGTGGTGCATAAGTTACCAATCTACCCTGATTGTCGCCCAGTGCAACAAAAGCAAAGGAAGTTCAAAACTGACATCAATGATAAGATCAAAGAAGAAATCACTAAGCAGTTAAAAACAGGGGTAATTCGAGTGGTACAATATACCCTGTGGTTGGATAATGGTGTGCATGTGCCAAAGAAGGATGGAAAAACTCGAGTATGTGTGGATTACCGAGATCTGAATAAAGCAAGTCCTAAAGATAACTTTCCTTTACCGAACATCCACATCCTCGTTGATAACTGCACAAAACATGAGATACAATTATTTGTGGATTGTTATGCGGGATATCATCAAGTGCTGATGGATGAAGAGGACGCCGAGAAGACTGCTTTTACCACACCTTGGGGCACTTACTGCTACCGAGTCATGCCATTTGGTTTGAAATATGCTGGAGCGACATACATGAGAGCCACGACTGCCATCTTCCACGACATGATACATCAAGAAATAGAGGTGTACGTGGACGATGTGATCATCAAATCCAGAACCTGGGGCGATCACGTCCGGGACTTGAGAAAATTCTTCGAAAGGTTGCGGAAGTACTATTTGAAGCTGAATCCGGCCAAATGCGCCTTTAGAGTCCCATCAGGTAAACTCTTGGGTTTCACAGTCAGTAGAAGAGGTATTGAATTGGATCCCACAAAGATAAAATCCATCCGGGACTTACCTCCTCTAAGAACAAAGAAAGACGCAATGAGTCTTCTAGGCCAACTAAACTACATCAGTAGGTTCATCGCCCAATTGACTTCTACGTGTGAGCCCATTTTCAAGTTGCTGAAGAAAGACGCTGCAATCAAGTGGACAGCTGAATGTCAAGAGGCTTTTGACAAAATCAAAGAATATTTATCGAACGCTCCAGTATTAGTCCCGTCGGAGCCAGGGAGACCTCTTTTCTTGTATCTAACAGTCTTGGAAAACTCCTTTGGTTGTGTCCTCCGGCAGCATGATGTAACGGGGAAGAAAGAGCAGGCAATCTACTATCTGAGTAAGAAGTTCACTAGTTATGAGATCAAGTACACTTTGCTGGAAAGAACATACTGTGCTGTAACATGGGTCGCTCAGAATTTGAGACACTACCTCCAAGCTCATACAACTCACCTCATTACCAGGCTGGATCCTTTGAAATACATATTCTAGAAACCGATGCCCACCGGAAGGTTGGCAAAATGGCAAATCCTGCTCACTGAGTTCGACATAGTCTATGTCACTCGCACAGCAATGAAGGCTCAGGCGCTGGCAGATCACTTGGCCGAAAACCCGATTGACAAAGAGTATCAACCACTGAATACCTACTTCCCTGATGAAGAGATAAACACGACAGAAGCTGTCTCAAAGGACATTTATGCCTGGAAGATGTTCTTTGACGGAGCAGTAAACGCTAAAGGTGTAGGGATTGGGGCAATTTTGATCTCTCCTGCCGGTCAGCATTACCCAGCTACGGCTAGGCTCTATTTCTTTTGCACGAACAATACGGCTGAATATGAAGCCTGTATCATGGGCATGAATATGGCGATTGATCAAGGTGTCGAAGATCTACTGATCATGGGAGATTCGGATCTGATTATCAAACAAGCCCAAGGTGAATGGGAGACCCGAGACGTTATGCTCCTCCCTTACCGACAACATGTGGATAATCTTGGCAAGCGATTCGCATCGATAGAGTTCAGGTACATCCCACGATGTCACAATGAACTAGCTGACGCACTTGCCACTCTAGCTTCAATGCTACCTTATCCAGGCAACGCCCACGTCGATCCTTTGGAAATCCAAATCAAGGAATGACACGGTTATTGCAATGCAATTGAAGAAGGACCAAACATCAAGCCGCGGTACTACGATATCAGGAGATTCTTGAGAACACAAGAATACCCTGAACATGCTACTGGAGATTAGAAGAGAATTATTAGGCGGCATGCAGGTGGTTTCTTTTTAAGCGGCGAGGTCCTGTATAAAAGAACCCCGGATCTTAACCTTCTAAGGTGTGTTGATGCCGAAGAAGCAGGAAGAATCATGCACGAAGTACACGCATGAGTGTCTGGGCCTCATATGAATGGGTATGGCTTGGCCAAGAAAATCCTTCGAGCTGGGTATTATTGGATAACTATGGAGAAAGACTGTTTTCAGTTTTGTCCGAAAATGCCAACAATGTCAAGTACATGGAGATCTGATTCATGCACCCCCAACTAAGCTACATCCTATGTCAGCACCGTGGCCTTTTTTCGCTTGGGGAATGGATGTCATTGGCCCGATTGAGCCAAAAGCTTCGAATGGGCACCGATTCATACTGGTCGCTATCGATTACTTCACGAAATGGGTTAAAGCTTTCACTCTCAAATCAGTCACTAAGAAAGCTGTGGTGGATTTTGTACATTCAAATCTTATATGTCGTTTTGGTATACCTGCAACTATCATCACAGACACTACTGCAAATCTGAATAGTCGTTTGATGGAAGAAATATGCGAACAATTCAAAATAACGCATAGGAACTCCACTCCTTATCGTCCCAAAGCCAATGGTGCAGTTGAAGCAGTAAACAAAAACATCAAGAAGATTTTGAGGAAGACAATCCAGAGTTCTAGACAGTGGCATGAACAATTAACTTTTGCTTTACTGGGATATCGTACTACAGTGCGCACATCGGTAGGAGCAACCCCATACGTTCTAGTCTATGGAACCGAGGCTGTGATATCGGCAGATGTAGAAATTCCTTCACTCCGGACAATTGTTAAAGCAGAGATTGAAGATAGAGAATTAAGACTCTATTGGAGCAGTTAACTTTAATTGATGAAAAGCGGTTGCGGTCTGTCACGGACAGTTGTACCAACAAAGGATGGCTCGTGCTTACAACAAGAAAGTACGACCCAGAAATTTTGAAGTAGGTCAGTTGGTTTTAAGACGCATTCTTCCACATCACCAGGAAGTGAAAGGAAAATTCGCTCCTAATTGGAAGGGGCCATATATCATCAGGAAGATACTGCCGAGAGGAGCACTATACTTGGGAGATATGGAAGGAAATGATCCTGAGACAGCTGTGAATGCAGATGCAGTCAAAAGGTATTATGTTTGAGCTTGCTTCGGTAATGTCCTTGCAAGTCGAAATGATTGAAGGCTTTTATTCCCGCTACCCAAACACTACCAACCCTTGTGTAAACCCTTTGAACCGATTACATTTCCTTGGCTACCCTCTTTGGAATCTTCAACCAAATTAAAAAAAAACAAAAACAAAACAAAATCTCCTGAACTACGTTCTGACTTGATTCCGAAGGATACGTAGGCAGCCTCTACCTGAGGTTCAGTCACACCAAAACAAAAATCTAACTTTCCCTCGAAATTGAAACTAGGGCAGGTATTTTAATGGTTTGACCAAGAGTTTACCGGATGATTCCAAAGTTGTAATTTTGTCCATAATTCTTTTCACCCAAACCGAGTACAAGTCCTTCAAGATCGATGTGGAGGCATAGGAACTGAGAAAACATGATTGTTGAGATCCGAAGCATCTTAAATTAAAAGAAATAAAATGAGAGAGTTTTATTGGTGAAAACCTTCGGGCACCATAAGGCCAAGGGAGTAGAGAAATACAAAATGAGAGAGTTCGTTAGTAAAAACTCGCAAAGAGTGCTATCGGGCGATGGTAAGGAGAGAAATGAGAGAGGTCGACTAGCGAAAACCCGCAAAAGGGCGCTATCAACCGAAAAGAGTTTTTCACCACTATAGATCCTGGCAAGGTTCCCTAGTTTGGAAACATAGACCCATTTTGGTTCATAAGAAAATGGGAGTTCGCGATGATTGAGCATCCAGTTCGACAAGCATGTCATGTTGGTTTGAAGCCTGCATACACCCCAGATAAGTCCTTCTTTTTCCCCCGAAAGGGACGCTTCTATTTTTGATTAATTTTTTATTATTTGTTCATTTCTCTTTGAATCCCTTTCGGCTTGACTTGGAATTCTGAAACTATTACAAAGAAAAGGTGATAGGACCGTTTATACAGGATTTCGTCTGGTAAAAAGGGCGAAGAAAAGACCTAGCCTCAGTGATGTGTTGATCCAACCCCGACTGATCATGATGATCAATTGTTTCCAGAGGAAATGACACTAGGAAGAAAAAGGAAATCAAAGGCTAAGGTTTTAAAAACGGAACAAGGCAGAAGGATAGAGCCCACACAGGCGAGTCCTCATGGAATCCCGAGGTTGAACCCGGTCCAGTTGAAAGAAAGTCACCCTTAATGACAATCAGTAACGAAGTTCTCAATGGAAATGGGGCTAGGAACAAGCGCGGAAAATAATCAAGGCCACAAAATCAACCACTGTTTCAACTAACAAATTGTTCTTTGTTGAAAATAGGTCTATTTAATTGTGCAAGAAGAAGGTGCAGTCCAAAGAAATGAAATACGCGAGCATTGAAATGGCTCTGTAACAAAAAAACCGCCTAAAAAGGAAGTTTCTTTTCAAAAGCTTTATTTTATGCATTTGTTGATGGGTAAAAGGAAAACGCCTAAAAAGAAAACCCAAAAGGAAGAAGAAAGGAAAGGAAAATGAAAACTCCAAAAGAGAGTCAAATCATGTTAGTCCAACATTTGTTTTAAATCCCGGCCAGAAAACCGAGGACCTCTTGGCCGGAAAGCCATGAAGCCATTTCTTTCAAAACCCCAGCCAGAAAACCGAGGGTCTTCCGGCCAGAAAGCCGTGAAGCATTTCTTTCAAAACCCCGGCCAGAAAAACTGAGGATCTCCCCGACAGAAAGCCGTGAAACATTTCTTTCAAAATCCCAGCCAGAAAACTGTGGAGCGTTTCTTTTAAAACCCCGGCCAGAAAACCGAGGATCTCCCGGCCAAAAAACTGAAGAACAATTCTTTCAAAAAATCTCGACCAGAAAACCGAGGATCTCCCAATCAGAAAACTGTAGAGTCACTTCTTTTAAACCCCGACCAGAAAGTCGAGGGTCTTCCGGCCAAAAAGCCGTGAAACTCTTCTTTCAAACCCCGGCTAGAAAACCGAGGATCTCCCGGCAAAAAATCCGTGAAACATTTCTTTCAAAATCCCAGCCAGAAAACTGTGGAGCATTTCTTTTAAAACCCCAGCCAGAAAACCGAGGACCTCTTAGCCAGAAAGCCATGGAACATTTCTGCAACATCCCAGCCAGAAAACCGAGGATCTCCCAGTCAGACTATGAAGCCACTTTTTTTTAACCAAGGCCAGAAAACCGAGGATCTTCCAGCCAAAAAGCTATGAAACTCTTCTTTCAAACCCCGGCCAGAAAATCGAGGATCTCCTGGCCAGAAAGCCGTGAAACATTTCTTTCAATATCCCAGCCAGAAAACTATGGAGCGTTTCTTTTAAAACCCCGTCCAGAAAACCGAGGACCTCTTGGCCAGAAAGCCATGGAACATTTCTTCAAAATCCCGGTCAGAAAACCGACGATCTCCCGACCAGAAAACCGTGAAGCCATTCCTTTCAAAACCCCGGCCAGAAACTGAGGGTCTTACGGCCAGAAAGCCATGAAACACTTCTTTTTAGAGTATCCCGGTCAGAAAACTGAGAATCTCCCAGCCAGAATGCTGTGGACCCCCCTTCTTCTCTTTTCCCGGTCAGAAAATCGTGGAATCTTTTTCAAAAAAAATCCCGGCCAGAAAATCGAGGATCTCCCTGCCAGAAAACTCTGGAGAGCTTATTTTCAAAACTAAGGTTAAAAAATCAAGATTCTTTTGACCAATACCAAAGAGTCTTTTTAATCATTTTCTGTGTCGTAACTAACTCACGAAATTTTCCTAGTGAAACTGGGGCAGAAAATTTTCGTTCCTTTGTTCGTTTTGTTGTCTAAATAGGTTTGACATCGAAACACAAGGATCGAGATAACCTACGAGTGAGTCTCGATCCAGAATGAAGAAAAGAAGAAAAGAACCAAAAAAGAAAACAAGCTCAAATGTTGGAGTAAACTGAGGCGCTAATTGCTGAGAATCTTATTGAAGTCACGAGTCCCGCCAATCCCATTTCACTCAATGTTACAGGAATAAACAAGCGTGTACAGCTTGTAAGCATCAAGATTCAGATCGAGGTCTACAGCAAAATCAGCTAAGACTCAAGATCAAGTTTCGAGAGAATCATAAATAGTAATCTTGTAACTCATAGTTGATAGCATAACTAGCTTAGCTTTAATTTCTCTTTTGGTGTAATAAGGAGGTCAGTAAGCAGTAAGCAACAACAGCAGCAATGATAGCAACAGTAACAGCAAAGTGTCAGTCCACGGTAGTCCCAGCTACCAAAACTTCCCGAACTACATTGACATGATTTCTGTTTAGCCCAAGATATGTAGGAGGCCTCCCAAAGTAAAGGCTCGGTCAAGATCTTTTCAAAATGCTTCACACGAAGTGCTTGAACGGGCAAAAATCGCTCGTATTTTCTCATTATGCTTTGCACGAAAACTCTTCGCGTTTCCGTGCAAAGAGGGGCAGCTGTGAGCACGTGATTTTTGCCCCGCATGAGAATTACTCCCAAAAAATCCAAAAATAAAATAGTTTTGTGATGTGTGTGATTTTCTTAATTATTATTTGCATTTTTATGTGCGCGTGTTTATTTGTCAAATTAAGAAAAATACAAAAAATATATTGCGTTTGCATTCTTAGGATTTAATTTATAATTAAAAGCAATCAAGTTTATTTGAAAAAATGGAAAATCACAAAAAATATGTATTTTTGCATTTTTAGCATTTAATGTCCCAATTGTGTGATTTTATTTTAAATTGGTGTGATAATTATTATTAGAAGTTAATTAGCATTTTTTAAGTTAATTTGGTTTGTCATTTAATTTAGGGTTTTGGTTTTAATTTTTTTTTTTTTAAATATAGTTTGGGGAAATAAATGAAAAGAAAAGTCTTGGCCTTATGAGCTATTTGAATTAAAAGAAAAGAGACCAAGCCCAAAATAATTTTACCCCAAACCCAACCCAATAACACACCCCTTACCGCCCAAATCAGTCTTGACCCGACCCGGTCCGTACATAACCAAACCCCCCTCTTCAATCTCAACTTCATTTACAACTTACTCCCAAACCCTATCTCTTAAACACCAGAGCCTACACACCCCAAACCACCCCCATCTCCATCTGCCACACACCCCCCAGCCCCTCACAGCCGCCGGAACTTCACCAACAACCCTTGAAACTCGTCGTCGACCAGCGACGCCATCCAACCAGCAGCCCCGTCGCCGTCTCCTTCACCACCGTCAACATCTCTCGCCACCGGAACTCCACCAAGAGCCGAGAAAACTCGTCGTCAAACACCACCACGATCATCACGCTTCTCCAACCACCAAGCCACCAGCCCACCACCATCGTTTTCTAGCCATCTCTAGTTTCTCGTTGCCAGTCTCGTCGGCCAGCACCCTCACGACCAACAGACTCTAGGCACCGGCCAACACCCATTCGACCTTCCCTGTTCCCAAATCACCATAGTTTCTGTCTGAATCTCGCTAAGACCATTCGAATCCCCAACGCCATGAAACTATTCAAGTTTTTTTTTTAAAGAAGATATCAGTGTTGAGATTCTTTATCGACTTTAGTCGGGCGTTTCCAATCGAGAACGCTCGATTAAAGTCTATTTTTGATCTCTAAGTTCCCAAATCCAAATTGGTCCAAGCCCTTTCAATTTTCTGATTTTTCTCCGTTTAAGGTATTTTTCTTCCTCCTTTCTGCAATATTATCTGTTAATATTTGTTGGTAATTTAGCTTCTGTTAATTTTCTTTTATTTTTTGGCAAGAAACTTCATCTCTTTAAGACCTTTTATGTGGTCAAGTTATTTGTTTCTGATTTTTGGTTTGAATATGTTTGTTATTAGTGTGCGTATTCGAATCGATTAATATCGTCGAATAATTAGTTCCCAATTGTCCTGTTCTGCTCGAAAGTGTAGATCACTGGTTGTTCGTCGACTTTGTTTATCGATTTATATGTGTTATAATCGATTAAATGAATATCGTCGATTAATTATATAGGTCTGTTTGTTTAAGACGATAGGACAGTAGTTGTTTGAATATTGATTGATTCCATTATTGAAACACTGATAGTTTGAAGCTTGAATTTTTCTGTTCTTGAATTAGGAAAATGGATTGGTTATAGATGTTTTTGTAGAAATTCAAAGTTTAAATTAAGTGGGCTGCTGAATGGTACTTAATACACCCTTAAAGTAGTGAATAAACTAATTAAAGGGCTGCCCATTAGTTGAAATCACAGCTTGTTTAAGCATTAAACAAGAATCATTTGAATTTTAAAATAAAAATGTGCACTGCACATGAAAAATGTTAATGGAATCTGCAGGGCAGCTAAGTATTCCACTTAGTCTTTAAAACTTTTGAGTTTTTAAATGAAAACCATGCTTAAAACAATGTTTGAGTGGGCTGGACGGATTTTAAATGATTAAAAGGGGCTGTTATTTTGGTTTTTGAAGGCTATAAAAGGAGCACAAAAACAAGGTATAAGGACAGACTTTACACAGATTATAGAGAGAGATTTGAGCGACAGACTCTGAGACAGATTTGAGAAATATACTTCAGCAGTTCCTTTAGCTTGAGTTAAGCTTGCTTTGTTGCTTCAGTTCATAAAAGTCCCATTTTTTCACTTAAGCACTGTTCTGTTTGCTCGTTTGGGTTTTTGAATTCACTGCTTTGCTTCAAATCACTCTTGGGATTGTTGGTTGTCTCCGGTTTTTGGCTCTTTTGGATTCTTGTTGGGATTTGCTACTGTTGTTGCTGTTAGTTTGAATTTGGTTGGTTGTTGATGCATACTGTTCTGTTGCTAACTCCTCCTTTTTGCTCAATTTTACTTCCAGGTACTTTATTCTCTCTAATGCCTTGAAGTTTCATTCGATGTATCTGAACGATTTTGAAATCAAATGAAGAAGCACTGCTATCATTTGAATTTGCCTCTGTATTTCACTTTTAATTTTAAAACTGCAGTTATCGATTTACAATACACATCAGTGTTAATTAGAAATTCTTCTGCTCATTTTCTAATAGGTTGTGTTTTCTATTAGCATATGCTGTGACATTCGAACTTGTTTGTATGACCCACAGCCCAGATCAAGAATATAGTTTCTGTATATGATTGGGGGGATCTTAGAATTGGGGACAGTAACTGTTTGTGCTTTTTTAAAGCTTGGTTCTTGGTACCTTACGGTATTATGAAATTGCCCTGTGACACTAAGTTCTGATGCTTGCTTTAGACAATCTTACTTACAATCCAGTTGCCTAAACTTTTATAGGAAGTGATTGTTAATTATTGTTGTTACTGCTGAATTTGCATGCATCTATTTACATCTCCTTGATATGGGATTAAGGATAGGTGGATTTTTCTCCCTCTGCTATTTGAAATGGTTCTTTCTCGGAGTGTATATCGTGACTTGTTTAGTAATTAAACTAAAGGGACTTTGGATTATTGTTAAGTAATTTTCAGAATTGGATTCAACCTTTTGATATACATTTGCTTGTTGTAAAATGTATTTGTATAAATAGGATTGTTGCGTACTTTCATTTAAATCATGGACTGTTTAAAATGGGTCCATGTTGCTTGTTAGCATGTATATTTTGGCAACCTTAGTATTAAGTCTGAATTTTGTTCAAAGTCGTGATGTTTAAAGCTTTAAATAAAAATAGTGGAGTTCCTAGTACATATGTTTGTAATGAATAGTTAAAACTAGCTTTGAAATTCAGCAGTTAGTTTTCTTTATTTGTTTTGGATTTTCACTAATCAATTATTCTATTTAGCCAGTTATGGGCAAATAGATATTCTCGATCTAATTAATAAATGAGGTATTAAAATTTATGCTCATACCTTGTTAAGAGCCTTATTCGAATTTGATGCATTCTTGATTATTTAGTGGCAAATTTTAGCTACCAAAATGGAATTATTTCATATGCCGATGCTTTACATAAGTTAATCGAAGAATAACTTCAATAAACATGTACACCGACTAAAGTATCATCAAAGTCAATATTTTCATTTTACTTAGAATTAGCCTCTTGTTTAAATTTTTGGATGTATAGTTTATTTTAATAAAAGCGTTTCAGTCTATTAAAAGCATATAGGATAATATGTATTAAAATCAGATATTTTTCGCCATTTATAATAATTGAAGTGACCGTGCTAGAACCACGGGATCTGGGGGTGCCTAACACCTTCCCTCGGATCAACAGAATTTCTTACTTAGAATTTCTGGTTCGCAGACTTCATTTGGAAAGTCGAAAATTTCCTCGATTTGGGGTTTAAATAAATCGGTGACTTGGGACACCATAATTTATTCCAAGTGGCGACTCTGAAACAAATAAAAAAATAATCCCGTTTCGAATATTGTCACTTAAATTGGAAATACTCCCTTGTACATCTACCCTTCGGGGTGGGCACGCCAAAAGGAGGTGTGACAATCTCCGTATGTGGATAATAGTTTTTCCAGTCGTACATGTTATTACATTTTATCGTGAACTGTGCTCCAAATTTGTAATTTTACAACATTTATTGTTACTTTTTTTTTGTTAACTTAGACTCTCTAAAATAACAGTTAATCTAATTTACTATTAATAAGATTTTTTGTAGTCTATGATTTCTAATATAATTTTTTTGTAGGGTGATCGGATTAGTGCTACTATTGGCAAGTCAGATTTGCATCTTTTCAAAATAAAAATTACTGAGCTTGGATTATATCATATGGCAAACTTTATTGTTTGCCATAATAAGGAGAGGTTCAACAGTACGAAACATATGTTGAGGTTGACCTTTACTCAACGAATAATAGTGACTGAAACAAATTGTCACGACCCCAAACCCGGTCGTGATGGCACCCAGCACACTGCTAGGCCAGCCCGACCAATCAACAATAATTACGGAGCTATAAGCTCACTTATCCAATTTAGACATAACAATTATAAGTCAACATTTATAGAAATACCAAACCAGGGAAACCAAGTCCCAAAAACAGTTCAACTCCCCAAAGACCGAGGGGTCAAGAGTCATGAGCCTCTAAAGATAATATAAGTGCAATAGTGTTTACAAGATACTTAGTGCGGAAAGAAATAACAATACGAAATGAAAAGACAGCTGGAAGGGAAGTCAGGTCCTACGGACGCTGCAGCTACCTCAACTATCCCGCAATATGCCTCTGAACGGCTACCGGATCAGGTCTGCTAAGAGGTACCTGGATCTGCACACAAGGTGCTGGGAGTAAATTGAGTACTACCAGACATAGTGGTAATAAACAAGGGTAAGACATAGATAAGAAATCCACAATAAAGCACTATGTAAAGCTGTAACCAGTACCGTGTAACTGTTCAATATCAACAGTAGAGTACCAACAAGTATCAACAACATAGTATAACAGCTAGCAGATGTAGCTAAATGCAATGCAATGCGTGAAATGACCGCTACGGCGCGTAGCCCGATCCAATTTGGGTACACATGCTCACTGTGGGGGTTCAGACTCCGGAGGGGCTCTTACAGCCCAAGCACAATATCATGAATATACGCTGCGGCGTGCATCCCGATCCACTACCAGTCAGCTAATATGCAAATGCAGCCTCGCAGGCTCAAAAGTAGTTTTGAAAACTCTTTTATCATTTATCAGTTGAAAACAGTAATGTCAAGTTCCAGAGATTGGAAATATTATGATAACAGTAATAGCTACGGACTGGTAGTAAAACTAGCATGTCAATGTAACAGAACAATGATAACGATCCTCGCAGGATCCCAATAACTGGCTCACAACCCATAAGTATACTCAACCGTCCAAGAAGGAGGTTCAACGGCTCAAGAGTAGCCAATATCACAATATAACACGCAACCATCCGAGAAGGAGGTTCGACGGCTCAAGAATAGCCAATATCATAATACAGTAACAACAGGTCGGACTAAGCCATAGTCCCCAAATCACAATCGACCCCGCACCCACAAGAGAGTATGTGTCTCGCCGCTATACAGCATCACAAAGTGGTATACCGGGGTTTCGAACCCGCTGGTCATCACCCACATCTATTACTCACTTAATACGGCTCGACGACTAGTCCGCGATGCCCTTTCCACGAGAATCAAGCTCCGCACGCGTAGAATCTGATCAAATGTGGTAGAAACACATCAATTAGGCCAATGGAATGATACCCAGTCGAAACAACTCAATTTACACCAAAATCTATAAAGTTGCCAAAACCCGACTTTCGGTACACTTCTCGAAAAATTACGAAAGTCACATATTCGGAACCCTCGTCTCAACACGAGTCTAAGCATATAAAATTTACCAAATTCGGACTCCATTTGCCCACTCAAATCCTTGATTTTCTATGTTTCAAGCCTAGGGCTAAAACCTCCATAAAATACCCCAAATTCCTCCAATTTCATGAGATAATTGCATAATATTATCAATACTAATCATAATTTGAGTCCATAGCTGATTACCTGATGAATCTCCTTGAATTTCCCTTCAAAATCAACCAAATCGCCTCTTAAGTCAAGCCCCAAATGTTTTGAAATATTTCTGAAATTTCTAACTTCTGATATAATTAAACCTTCTGCGATTTTTGCTTCTGCGGACATTTTCCACCTCTGCGATACCGCTTCCGTGACCAATTGGTCGCTTCTGCGAATCCCAGACCTAACTGGCCAATTCCGCTTTTGCGAGCCATGGACCGCTTCCGCGCGTCCGCTCATGCCGGACTTCCCGCTTCTGCGCCTCAGAGTCCGCTTCTGCGGACTCGCTTAAGCGACCAGCCTTCCACTTCTGCGGATCCTCACGTAACGAGCCTAGACCGCTTCTGCGGTCATACCTTCTGCACCAGCGGTGCCGCCCCTGCAGACCAAGCTCCGCTTCAGCGATCACCAGCGCTTCTGCGCTCCCTTGTCCGCTCCTGTGGACTCGCTCCTGCGCTCCCATTTCCGCAGGAGCGAAACACTAGAACAGAACTCAAAACCTGCAATTTTTCCATGTTTTCTCCCGTTTAACCATCCGAAAACACCCCGAGGCCCCCGGGACCTCATCCAAACACACCAACACATCCTAATACCTTATTCGAACTTTTTCCAATCCTCAAAACACGTCTAACAACATCAAAACCCACAATTCACATCGAATTCGAGCCTAAATTCCTTAAAACTTTCCCCAGACCCCACTTTGTGGGAACATACTGGGTAGTTGTTGTTGTTGTTGTTGTTGTTGTTTTTCCGAATTACACATTCGATCAAAAACCCGACCAAATGACGTCCGAATGACTTGAAAATTTGCGGACATATCCAAAATCACATGATGAAGCTACAGATATTGTCGGAATTCCATTCCGACCCCCGGATCAAAATCTCACCTACCGATCGGATTTCGAGAAAATTCAACCTTAGTCAATTCAAGCCTATTTCTACACTGGACCTCCGAATTCGATTCCGCTCGCTCCTCTAAGTCACAATTCACCTCCCGGAACTAACCAAATCATCAAAATTTGATTTCGAGCACTCTAACTAAATAGTCAACTCCAGATTGACTTTCCATATTCAAGCTTCCTTCAAGAAGGCTATATGCCTCATTTTCAATCCAAATCTCTCCTAACTCACCCGATAGACTCTAACGCTGATGTAAAAGCATAAAACATATAAATGCAAGGTAACGGGGTAGTAATGCCCGTGACGACGGGCCAAGTCGTCACACAAATGATCGACTTTCCCCAATGAATATCTTTGATTTGCGTCCATATGATCAATTGATAAATAAGGTCGACGTCAATGAGACTGAATTATTTGGTAAATATCATTTTTACCACATTTTAAATTTTGAAATTTTTTTAATCTTTATTTTAACAATTTTTGTTGTCTTATTAGATGTCATTGGAGAAACTGTCAATTTCATTGAGGTTCACACACACATACATGGTGGAAATTCTAGGAAGTTTATGGATATTGAGCTAGAAGATGATGAGTAAGAATAAAGTTACAAGTAATACTTAAGGATTCATTTGATAATTGCATATGCTAAAATATTATTTTTAATCCAATTTTACAGGAGGAAGAAGTTGTCTGCAACATTTTGGGGCGAGTTTGTTGATGAAATTGTACCTCATCTGCTCAATTCTAACAACCAGCCTATCATCGTTGTTATGCAGCTCATAAAAGCTCATAAATATCAAGGTAAAATACAATTACACCATTTTCATTAAAATGCAATAGTTATTAATTACATCTTACACAAACGTTTATTTGTAGATTCATATTTTGTGCGCAATACTTGGCATGCATCAAAGATGTGGATTAATCCAAATCTCTCTCAAACTGAAGAATTTAAAACACGGTTAAAATTATTTATACATCTATTGATTTACATATATAACATTTGACTGCTTATACACTAAACAAAAAAAAATTCCAACTATACATATAACTGTTGCATTAATTTATAAATATAGATTACTTTGTGTTCGGGATAATAACTCAGAGAGATTGACTCAAAGCATCTCTCAACAAAGTTACTATGTCTCGGCTGAGTTGGAAAAGAGCATTGTTCAAGTGAAAACAATTGGCCAATTAGTGGAATCCATGCAAGTAAGTCAAGTAACTTCTCATGTATAAATTTAACTCTAACTTTCATGTTATAAGTTTAAAACTGCACATCTGTATTTCTCTTATTTAATTGTTTTATAAAGCTATTGAGTTTTAAGAATAAGTTTTTACTAACATTGTATCTATCTTTTGTCTTTGTTAATTTGAAACAACATATTCTCTACTTATTTCCATTACATTTATTTATAATTTTTCCTTAGTCTAATATTTATTACGTATTTGCATTAAATTTCAACTTTTGTTTTATTTTATAGTTCTGTTGTTTTATGATTTCAATTACTGTTTCCTATTTTGGAAGATTAACAATTGTTAATTATGGTTTAAGTTTAATCATTGATATTCAAATAGACCATATTTGCAATGTCTTTTGTTGACAGTTGGTTTTCTATTTATTCAACATTTTCTTAATCTATTTACTCAACAGTAAGGTCCGTGTTGGATTGTAGCAAGTATAGAGAATTCAGAACTTGGAAAAGGATGGTACTCTGTTAGCTGCAAGAAGTGTCAAAAGAAGGTTGATAAAGTAGGAAACATTTACCAATGCCCAAACACAAAATGTAACAATGAAGATTACTCAGCAGTTATTCGGTAAATGTAACAACTTTATATCCATAATAAATAAAAAACTTACATTTATAACTCACACCATCTCTGTCTTTAGGTACAAGCTTCAGGTTAGGGTAATGGATACTACTGGTTCTGTTTTATTACTTTTGTGGGATCGTGAAATCATGTTTCTCATTGGCAAAACTGCAAAAGAATTGAAGGAAGGGTTTATTGAGGTATATGAAATTATTGAATTCATATTTATTATTTTAAAAATTCTAACACAAAATTTTATTATAGAATACTAGCGATGTTGATACGTATCCATACCCAGTAGAGTTGAACAATATTCTCCAAAGAAAATTCATGTTTAAGGTTATTGTCAAAAGAGACAATATTCATTTGCAAAAGAAAGTATACAGTGTTGCTAAGCTTACGGACGAGGACCAACTGTGTCGCGACCCAAACGCCGGTCGTGATGGCGCCCAACACAATGCTAGGCAAGCCCGACCATATCTCTTAACCCAGCCAATTATTAATTCCAATTAATCCAGTTAAACTTAAACAGCAAGTGTTCATGTCAATATGATAAACGCAATAGTAGCAACATACAAAATACGGTCCCAATCAAAACGTGGTGTCACGAGTCTGAGCCTCTACAGAATAAACATCCTAGTACAAACAAGTCTAAGCAAGATGAAAACAACAAAATGATAAAGAAGGAGAAAACAGGTTCTGCGGACGCCGGCAGCTACCTCGTAGTCTCCGGAAAAGTAGATAAGGATCAACAACTACAACAACTCAACTGCTCTCGGGCACCTGTGAATCTGCACAAAAAGTGCAGGGGAGTGGGGTGAGTATATTTCAACTCGGTGAGTAATAATAATAAGCAATAACTGAAAGTAAGAACTCCTGTACTATCACTAAACAGTTCTAAGGCAAACCCCCAAAGGTAAGTCATCACTACAATGAGTACTCTGATCTCCAGTCCACATCTATCTCATCAAGGTCCCACACTGACCAAATCCTCACTCGTACCACTATGGTGTACAGCCATCTCAATATATGGAGATATATACATGTGTCTATAATGTTTAAGTATTTAAGTATGTATAAGGATATGAGTAAGTATACTGCTGCAGCGTGCAGCCCGCTCCAATACATATACCGCTGCGGCGCGTAGCCCGTTCCATTTAACGTCGACGGCGCTCACTAGGGGTGTATACAGACTTCGGAGGGTCTCCCTAGGCCAGAGCGCTATGATGCTGTGGCGTGCAGCCCGATCCACACATATATTACTGCGGCGTGCAGTCCGACCCAATATATATATATATATATATATATATATATATATATATATATATATATATATATATATATATATATATATATATATATATATATATATATATATATATATATACATATGATACATCATGGAGTCTAGTTGTAAGACATGGGATTCGGATTGGGCCAAAATCCAGACTCAGACTCCTAAGGGGCTCCTACAGCCCAAGCGCAATAATACTGCGGCATGTAGTCCGATCCACATGTATATTACTGCGGCGTGCAGTCCGATCCAATATATATACTGATGCGGCGTGCAGCCCGATCCAATATGGGTATATATATATATATATATATATATATATAATACCTCATAATGGGTCCTCGACTCTGTCCCAATTAGTATAGGATTGGCCTTTCAGGCCCAATCAGCTAAGTCAGGGAATTTCCACCCTAAGTAATATGTCTCCCACAGTACACATCTAGTATTGGCTCTTAGTATGCTATTCAGCTAGTTTTACGGCTGAGTATAAGTTTCCAACATGATATAAGGGTCACCTAGCTCTACAGGTTCCCTAATGCTCTACAGATCGGCACAAGGCCTCAAACATGGCTACCAGCCCAATTACACAGTTATAATCTCATTATCAGTCATAATACACAGTATACTATTAGCCGGGAAGGACCAAGTCCATGTCCCCAATCACAATGTCACCACGCCCATCATAAGACGCGTGTCTCATCTCAACGTAGCACTGTGAAGTGCTAGTACGGGGTTTCAAACCCTCAGTACATTATTTATTATCACCACTCACCTCGAACTGGTAGAAGCCTTAGTCCGCCTTGCGCTTACCTCGCAAATCAATCTCCTCGGATGTCAAATCTGCTCAAAAATCAATGATAATACATCAATATATGCCAAACTCACGCAACCCATTCGAAATAACTTAAATTGCATCGAAACCCACAAAGTTGTCAAAACCCGACTTTTGGTGCGCTTCTCTAAAAATTACAAAAGTTACATATTCGGAACCCTCCTCTCAATACGAGTCTAGGCATATAGAATTTACCAGATTCGGACTCCATTTGCCCACTCAAATCAGTGTTTTTCTACAATTTTAGGCGTAGGGCTAAACCCACCTTTAATCTTCCATTTTTAGAAAAATAATTAATGATTTCATGATAAAATGTTGTAATTAAGCCACAAAACTTACCTCCGATGAACACCCGATGATTTCCCAGCAATCTCCCGTGTGTCTCTCTCTCTAGAACTCAAAATTTGTGTTTATGGAGTGCAAACCCGCGACTGGTCTGTTCTGGTTTTTAATTTCATTGCCAAGTAATTTTGCTCTACGCGTTCGCGATGACCCTCACGTGAACGTGATGCCTTGTTCTATTCCTTCATCGCTAACGCGACGTACAGTCACACGTCCGCGGAGGACGTTCTCCCCAGCCGCCGGATTTCCTCTACGCGAACGCGTAGGGTCTCACGCGAATGCGTGGCTTCGCTTGATCCTCCTTCGCGAACGCGACCCTCTCCCACGCGAACGCGATGCTTCCCAACTTCCTCTTACGCGAACGCGGTACCTCCCCTCGCGAGCGCGATGACCAACTGGCCCTAGCCTACGCGAACGCGGGCCTTGCCCTCGCGAACGCGAAGGCTTAACCTTCTACACAGTTTCTGCAAATTTTCCATGTTCAAAAATGTCGGATGATGGTCCGGATTCACCCCGAGGCCCCCGGGACCCCAACGCAAACCACCAACATACTCCAAAACACGATACGAACTTGTTCCAATCATAAAAACACCATCCTAAACATCAAAATCACCAATTACACACGGATTCAAGCCTAAGTTTCTTCAAAACTTCCGAAACTTAACATTAAATCAAAAACCCGACCAAACGACGTCCGAATGACCTGAAAATTTGCGGACATATCCAAAATCACATGATGAAGCAACAGGAATTGTCGGAATTCCATTTCGACCCCCGGATCAAAATCTCACCTACCGTTCGGATTTCGCCAAAATTCAACCTTAGCCAATTCAAGCATATTTCTACACCGGACCTCCGAATTCAATTCCGATCGCTCCCCTAAGTCACAAATCACCTCCCGGAACTAACCGAATCATCAGAATCCGATTCCGAACCCCCTAACTAAATAGTCAACTCCAGGTTGACTTTCCATATTCAAGTTTCCTTCCAAAAAGGCTATATGCCTCATTTTCAATCCAATTCACTCCTAACTCACCCGATGGACTCTAACACTGATATAAAAACATAAAACATATAATTACAACATAACGGGGTGGTAATTCCCGTGACGACGGGCCGGGTCGTCACATTCTCCCCCTCTTAAGCAAACGCTCGTCCTCGAGCGGGTCGAGAAACATACCTGAAGTCTCAAACAAGTGAGGATATCTGCTCCGCATCTCCCGCTCGATCTCCTAAGTGGCCTCCTCCACGGGCCGACCTCTCCGCTGCACCTTGACTGAAGCATTCTCCTTGGACCTCAACTTTCGAACCTGTCTACCCAGAATGGCCACCGGCTCCACATCATAAGATAGATCACCATTGAGCTGAATGGTACTGAAGTCTAATACATCAGACGGATCCCTGATGTACTTCCGGAGCATAGACACATGGAATACTGGATGAACACTGGACAAACTGTGTGGCAAGGCCAGCTCATATGCCACCTCTCCAACCCTCCTAAGTATCTCAAAAGGACCAATGTACCTGGGACTCAACTTCCCCTTCTTCCCGAACCTCATGACACTCTTCATGGGTAAAACCTTCAGCAGTACTCTATCAACAACCATGAAAGACAACTCTCGAACCCTACGGTCCGCATAACTCTTCCGGCGAGACCGTGTTGTGCGAAGCCTCTCTTGGATCAACTTTGCTCTATCCAGAGCATCCTGAACTAACTCAGTCCCTATCAATCTATCCTCACCAGGCTCAAACCATCCGACGGGAGATCTACACCGTCTGCCATACAATGCCTCGTACGGGGCCATCTGAATACTCGACTGATAACTGTTGTTGTAGGCAAACTCAGCAAGTGGCAAGAACTCATCCCACGAACCACCAAAGTCGATCACACATGCTCGCAACATATCCTCCGGGATCTGAATAGTGCGCTCAGGCTGCCTGTCTATCTGGGGGTGAAATGTGGTGCTCAACTCAACCCGCGTACCCATCTCTCGCTGAAATGCTCTCCAAAACTGAGAAGTGAACTGAGTGCCTCTGTCAGATATAATAGACACCGGGACCCCATGCAACCTGACAATCTCCCGAATAAAGATCGCTGCCAACCGCTCCGATGAGTAAGTAGTACTAACTGGGATGAAATGTGCGGACTTAGTCAGCCGATCAACAATCACCCATACAGAATCAAACTTCCTCGTTGTCCGAGGGAGTCCAGTAACAAAATCCATGGTGATCCTCTCCCATTTCCACTCAGAAATAACCATACGCTGAAGAATACCGCCCGGTCTCTGATGCTCACACTTGACCTGCTGGCGGTTGAGGCACTTGGCTACATGCCTAACAATATCCATCTTCATCCTTCTCCACCAGTAGTGTTGTCTCAAGTCTTGGTACATCTTCGCGGCACCTGGGTGAATAGAGTACCGCGATCTGTGTGCCTCCTCACGTATCAACTCCCGCAAACCATCTACATTGGGCACGTATATACGGACCTGCATCCTTAGAACACCATCACTGTCGATAGTCACATCCCTAGCATCATTGTGCAACACTCTGTCCTTAAGGACAACCAAATGTGGGTCATCATATTGTCACTCCCTGATGCGATCATATAAGGAAGATCGGGAAACAACACAAGCCAACACTCGACTCGGCTCTGAAATATCCAACCTCACTAGCCGATTGGCTAGGACCTGAACATCATAAGAAAATGGCCTCTCCCCAACTGGGATGAAAGCTAGGCTGCCCATACTAACCGCCTTCCGACTCAAAGCATCGGCCACAACATTGGCCTTCCCCGGATGATACAAGATAGTGATGTCATAATCCTTAAGCAACTCCAACCACCTTCGTTGTCTCTAATTAAGGTCCTTCTATCTGAATAAGTGCTGAAGACTGTGATGATCCGTGTACACCTCACATGAGACACCATACAGGTAATGCCTCCAAATCTTCAAAGCGTGAACTATGGATGCTAGCTCCAAATCATGAACAAGGTAGTTCTTCTCATGGGGCTTCAACTGGCGAGAAGCATAAGCAATGACCCTACCCTCCTGCATCAACACACAACCAATGCCAAATCCTAAGGCATCACAATACACAGTATAAGGATCTGAAGCTTACGGCAGTATCAAGACTAGTGTTGTGGTCAGTGCTGTCTTAAGCTTCTGAAAGCTCTCCTCGCACTCCTCGGACCATATGAAAGGAACACCTTTCCGAGTCAATCTAGTCAAGGGTGAAGCAATAGAAGAGAATCCCTGAACGAATCAGCGATAATACCCTGCCAATCCCAGAAAGCTACGGATCTCAGTAACTGAGGTCGGTCTGGGCCAACTCTGCACGGCCTCTACCTTTCTCGGATCTACCTGAATACCATCACGAGACACCATGTGTCCTAAGAATTCCACAGACTCAAGCCAGAACTCACACTTGGAGAACTTGGCATACAGCTTCTCCTCTCTCAATCTCTGCAATACAATACTCAAGTGCCGAGCATGCTCCTCCTGGCTACGAGAGTAGACTAGAATGTCACAATGAAAATGATCACAAATAAATCCAGATAGGGCCTGAACACACTATTCATCAGATGCATAAATGTTGTTGGGGCATTGGTCAGCCCAAAAGACATCACAAGGAACTCATAATGACCATATCTGGTCCTGAATGCAGTCTTCATAATGTCGGACTCTCTAATCTTCAGCTGATGGTAGCTTGAACGAAGATCAATCTTCGAGAATACCCTAGCTCCCTGGAGCTGATCAAATAAGTCATCAATACGAGGTAGAGGATACTTATTCTTCACTGTTACCTTGTTCAGCTGCTTGTAGTCAATACACATCCTCATAGAGCCATCCTTCTTCTTAACAAACGGGACCGGTGCACCCCACGGCGACACACTCGGCCGAATGAACCCCTTATCTAGGAGTTCCTAGAGTTGCTCCTTCAATTCCTTCAGCTCAATTGGTGCCATCCGATATGGAGGAATAGAAATAGGCTGAGTGCCCGGCACCAAATCGATACCAAAATCAATATCCCTGTCCGGCGGCATGCCCGGCAGGTCTGAGGGAAACACATCGGGAAAGTCTCGCACAATGGGAACAGAATCAATACTGGGAGTCAAGGCCTCGACCTCCCAATGCTAAATAAGAGAGACATCCCTTCCCAACCATTCGTTGGGCCTTGAGGAAAGATATTACCCTGCTGGGTACATAATCAGTCGTGCCTCGCCACTCGATCCCCTGAATGCCCGGCATAGCTAAAGTGACTGTCTTAGCATGACAGTCCAGAATAGCATGACAGTCCAGAATAGCATGACATAGAGATAGCCAGTCCATGCCCAATATAACATCAAAATCAATCATGCTGAGAAGCAATAGGTCCACTCGGGTCTCCAGACCCCCAATAGTGACCAGACAGGACCGGTATACATGGTCCACAATAATAGTATCCCCTACCGGGGTAGATACATGCACTGGAAGCTCAAGACACCCTCGGGTTGTGCCCAAATGAGGAGAAAAATATGTAGACACATAAGAATAAGTAGAACCAGGATCGAACAACACTGAGGCATCTCTGTGGCAGACTGAAATAATACCTGTAATGACAGCATCAGAAGCAACAGCCTTAGATCGGCCCTGAAGAGCATAGCATCTAGCCTGTCCGCCTGCCCCCCCCCCCCCCCCCCCCCGAGGTTGACCCCTAGCTGACTGACCCTCACCCCTAGCTGTCGGGGCGGGTGCTAAAGTAGAAGGACCAGATGACGAAGGATGCCCCCTCTGCTGATAAGACCTGGAAACAAGATGGGGACACTCTATATGGTGGTGCCCAAACTCTCCGCACTCGTAGCAACTCCCCGGTGCTGGGGGCTGAGACTAATAAGGACCCCTGGCACTGGAGTGGCCAGCTGATGAACTAGGCCGAGATGAACCCTAAGCAGATGGGGCCTGTGAAGAACTCTGAGCTGGCATGGCGCTGAGAGATGGCTGGCTCTGGTGCGAACCCTAATAACCATGTCTGGAAGACCATCTGCGACGATCTGAGCGACCCGACTACGAAGATCTGAAAGAGCGACCTCAACCCTGCTGACTCTGGCCTCCGGTCTGAGTGCCACTGGAACTAGCTGAACCTCGAGGCCTCTTGGCCTCCCTCTCATCCCGCTCTCTGCGACGATCTGTCTCTATGTCGCGAGCAATATCCACAGCATCCTCAAATGTACGACTCAAAACCCTCTCTCGAGTCATGAGAATACGAATGGGATAAATGAGGCCGTCCACAAAGCGTCCAATCCTCTCTCTGTCGGAAGGAACCAACCATGGTGCATATCTAGACAACTCTGTAAACCTGATCTCATACTCTGACACTCACATGTCCCCCTGACGGAGACCCTCAAACTGCCTACGCATCTCCTCTCTCTGAGATCGAGGCACCCATTTCTCCAAGAACATAGTGGAGAACTTCGGCCATGATAGTGGTGTTGCCCCTGCCGGCCTGCGGTGCTCATAAGCCTCCCACCAAGCGAAGGCTGGCCCCTGAAACTGAAAGGTAGTGAACGATACACCACTAGACTCCAAGATCCCTACCGTACGGAGCATCCGACGGCACTTGTCCAAAAAACCTTGGGCGTCCTCGCCCGGAGCACCAGTGAACACTAGAGGAGATAACCTGGTGAAACTCTCGAGACGACACTGCTCATCGTCCGTCATAGCTGGGACCATGTCCCCCTGAACCTGATCTGCTGGCGGAACTGGAACCATATGCTGAACTGGAGGAGCCTCTGGTGTCTGCAGGCCCTGCACTGCTGGCTTTGAAGTGCGTGCTGCGGGGGTCCGATGACCACCCCCGGTCCCTGATGCAGCTGCTGCGGTGGTAACTGAAACTGCCTGTGCCAGGCCAGTGCAAACTGCTAATATTTGAGCCAGGGTCTCCTGTAGGCCCGGAATAACAATAGGCACAGCTGGTTCTTGATAGGTGCTGCAGGAGCCTCAACAACTGGAGGTTGTGGGTCAGCCGGCACTGTATCAACTGCCCTACCTCCGCCACGACCACGGCCACGTCCACGGCCTCTAGCAGGTGGTAGTGGTGGTCGTCCTCCACGTCCAGAAGCTCGAGTTCTCGCTATCTGTGAGAGAATAGAGTGTCAAAGTCCAGTTCAAGTCAAAAGTAATCGCACGACAAGAATTCCAAAAATTGAAACTTTTCTAAAAGGTTTGCAGCCTCCCGAGGATAAGTACAGGCGTCCCCGCACCAATCCACGAGACTCTACGAAATCGGCTCATGACTCGCGAGACCTGTTAACCTAGGCTTTGATACCAACTTGTCACGACCCAAACCCCGATCGTGATGGCGCCCAACACAATGCTAGGCAAGCCCGACCATATTATCTCTTAACCCAGCCAATTATTAATTCCAATTAATCCAGTTAAATTTAAACAGCAAGTGTTCATGTCAATATGATAAACGCAATAGTAGAAACATACAAAATACGGTCCCAATCAAAACGTGGTGTCACGAGTCTGAGCCTCTACAGAATAAACATCCTAGTACAAACAAGTCTAAGCAAGATGAAAACAACGAAATGATAAAGAAGGAGAAAACAGGTTCTGTGGACGCCGGCAGCTACCTCGTAGTCTCCGCAAAAGTAGATAAGGATCAGCAGCTACAACAACTCAACTGCTCTCGGGCACCTGTGAATCTGCACAAGAAAGTGCAGGGGAGTGAGGTGAGTATATTTCAACTCAGTGAGTAATAATAATAAGCAATAACTGAAAGTAAGAACTCCTATACTATCACTAAACAGTTCTAAGGCAAACCCCCCACGGGTAAGTCATCACTATAGTAAGTACCCCGATCACCAGTCCACATTTATCTCATCAAGGTCCCACACTGACCAAATTCTCACTCGTACCACTACGGTGTACAGCCATCTCAATATATGGAGGTATATACATATGTCTATAATATTTAAGTATTTAAGTATGTATAAGGATATGAGTAAGTATACTGCTGCGGCGTGCAGCCCCCTCCAATACATATACCGCTGCGGCGCGCGGCCCGTTCCATTTAACGTCGACGGCGCTCACTAGGGGTGTATACAGACTTCGGAGTGCTCCCTAGGCCCAAGCGCTATGATACTGCGGCGTGCAGCCTGATCCACACATGTATTACTGCGGCAAGCAGTCCGATCCGATATATATATATATATATATATATATATATATATATATATATATATATATATATATATATATATATATCTATATATATATATACGTGTAGCCCGATCCCATGATATACACCAGCGCTCACTGAGAATGTGTGCGGACTCGGACTCCGAAGGGGCTCCTACAGCCCAAGCGCAATAATACTGCGGCGTGCAGTCCGTTCCACATGTATATTACTGCGGCGTGCAGTCCGATCCAATATATATACTGATGCGGCGTGCAGCCCAATCCAATCTAGGTATATATATATATATATATAATACCTCATAATGGGTCCTCGACCATGTCCCAATTAGTATAGGATTGGCGTTTCAGGCCCACTCAGCTAAGTCAGGGAATTTCCACCCTAAGTAATCTGTCTCCCACAGTACACATCTAGTACTGGCTCTTAGTATGCTATTCAGCTAGTTTTACGGCTGAGTGTAAGTTTCCAACATGATATAAGGGTCACCTAGCTCTACATGTTCCCTAATGCTCTACAGATCGGCACAAGGCCCCAAACATGGCTACCAGCCCAATTACACCGTTATAATCTCATTATCAGTCATAATACACAGTATACTATTAGCCGGGAAGGACCAAGTCCAAGTCCCCAATCACAATGTCACCACGCCCATCACAAGACGCGTGTCTCATCTCAACATAGCACTGTGAAGTGCTAGTACGGGGTTTCAAACCCTCAGTACATTATTTATTATCACCACTCACCTCGAACCGGTAGAAGCCTTAGTCCGCCTTGCGCTTGCCTCGCAAATCAATCTCCTCAGATGTCAAATCTGCTCAAAAATCAATGATAATACATCAATATATGCCAAATTCACGCAACCCATTCGAAATAACCCAAATTGCATTGAAACCCACAAAGTTGTCAAAACCCGAATTTTGGTGCGATTCTCGAAAATTTACAAAAGTTACATATTCGGAACCCTCGTCTCAATACGAGTCTAGGCATATAGAATTTACCAGATTCGGACTCCATTTTCCCACTCAAATCACTATTTTTCTACAATTTTAGGCCTAGGGCTAAAACCCACCTTTAATCTTCCATTTTCAGAGAAATAATCAATGATTTCATGATAAAATGCTGTAATTATGCCACAAAACTTACCTCCGATGAACACCCGATGATTTCGCCGCAATCTCCCGTGAGTCTCTCTCTCTAGAACTCAAAATTTGTGTTTATGGAGTGCAAACCCGCGACTGGTCTGTTCTGGTTTTTAATTTCACTGCCAGGTAATTTTGCTCTACGCGTTCGCGATGCCCCTCACGCGAACGCGATGCCTTGTTCCGTTCCTTCATCGCGAATGCGACGTATAGTCACACGTCCGTGAAGGACGTTCTCCCCAGCCGCCAGATTTCCTTTACGCGAACGCGTAGGGTCTCACGCGAGCGTGTGGCTTCGCTAGATCCTCCTTCGCAAACGCGACCCTCTCCCACACGAACGCGATGCTTCCCAACTTCCTCTTACGCGAACGCGGTACCTCCCCTCGCGAACGCGATGACCAACTGGCCCCAGCCTACGCAAATGCGGGCCTTGCCCTCGCGAACGCGAAGGCTTAACCTTCTGCACTGTTTCCGCAGATTTTCCATGTTCAAAAATGCCGGATGATGGTCCGGATTTACCTCGAGGCCCCCGGGACCCCAACGAAAATCACCAACATACTCCAAAATACGATACGAACTTGTTCCAATCATAAAAACACCATCCTAAACATCAAAATCACCAATTACACACGGATTCAAGCCTAAGTTTCTTCAAAACTTCCGAAACTAACATTCAATCAAAAACCCGACCAAACGACGTCCGAATGACCTGAAAATTTGCGGACATATCCAAAATCACATGACGAAGCTACAGGAATTGTCGAAATTCCATTCCGACCCCTGGATCAAAATCTCACCTACCGTTCGGATTTCGCCAAAATTCAACCTTAGCCAATTTAAACCTATTTCTACACCGGACCTCCGAATTCAATTCCGATCACTCCCCAAAGTCACAAATCACCTCCCAGAACTAACCAAATCATCAGAATCCGATTCCGAGCCCTCTAACTAAATAGTCAACTCCAGGTTGACTTTTCATATTCAAGTTTCCTTCCAAAAAGGCTATATGCCTCATTTTCAATCCAATTCACTCCTAACTCACCCGATGGACTCTAACACTGATATAAAAACATAAAACATATAATTACAACATAACGGGTGATAATTCCCGTGACGACGGGCCGGGTCATCACAAACTGATTACCAAATATAGTCTTCACCAAACTCCGGATGACTTAACTGTATGTCATATTTGTTCACAAACTTGACAATACATTTACATTTCACATTTGCTTTAAATTTCATAATTTGAATCATTAATTGAAAGTCCTTTATTTATCTTTGTTATATAGGAACCTGACTTCAATAATAATCAAGTAGTAGATGGAGAGAAGGAAGGCGAGGTAAATACATAAGTAAATTTTCGTTTACAATTATAGGCTCTTATACATCTAATAGGATTTCTTTATTCATAAAATTTCAGATTTAAATTACTAAATTATTTCTATGACATAAATTAATAAATAAATGTGTAGTACCTATATGTTCATTAATGTTTTACATTAAATTTGTATTTATATATGCAGGATTCCACTGAAGATAATAAGTTAACCGATATTGTACATACACCTGTAAATATAGGTATAAGTACTACGTCAATATCGGTTGAAGAAGATTCGAATGCACAATTGTCAGGAAATAAAATGAAGAGAGCATTTAAGAAGAAGAAAACAGCATAATGTGTTTTGGAATGTTACAGTTGGCTAACTTAACATCTTTTGGATTAGTTAATTTAGTATATTATTAGTTGTGTTATTTCTGCTGAACAATTTATTTTAAGCATTGGACATTTCTTCTCATGTAAAACTGTTCATATTCAGTTAATGTGGCTATTTCCGTTTATTCGTTAAGAAAACTAATGATGTTGCAGAAGGGCATTTTTTTTTTTTTAAGCTTTGTCCCATGTACCAAACATCTGGTATTTGATGTTCTACACTTTCAAAAGCCAGGTCAGGTCGTTGTTTCATTTGATTTTCTTCTTTCGAGCCATCTGCCATTTAAGCAACCATGTATGCTCAACTTCAAATAACACACGCTTAATAGGATAAAAATTTATCAGTTAAATAGTACAAAAAAATACTTTACGCTATTTACTTAATTATATATAATTCTATTGTATAATAATATTTTATAATCTGATTCGCCTAATTTAAAATCAAATTTTAATAATGACTAAACTTTGATGAACAACTAACAAAAATTAATTCTTCTGAATTAGAGTTGCATTACATTATACCTATATAACATAAAATATAAAATGAAGTAAAACTTTTTTTAATAATTCAAATTAACTTACATATTTATGTTTCTAATATACAACAATAGTTTTAAACAAAAATATAACAATAATTAGTAAACGACTTCATTTTTTTTGCATGTCATCTATAATTTTTGCATCATACATTACAAACATTATTACTGTTTGTAATCACTATAATACATATTACCATTCTTTATGCAATATTCTAAATGTGGTTGAACATTAAATAATTATGTTAACTTACTTCATACGATGATAAAATACATCTTACTACTATGTTGCGATAAATTTTCAGTCAAATTTAAATCTAACACCTACAAAATATCTTTACATTAAGCAGTAAGTATTTATCTTTATACTATTCTTTACTAATTATTAATTACCGTGCATCGCGCGGGTACCATACTAGTCTATATCTATATATATATATATACTTAAAAGCTAAAGACAATGGCTTCTCCTTAAGCCAAGTGGCAGCCTTGAAAAAAGCCACTTGGCATAATTAGTTATTTAGTTAATAGTTAGTTATTTTTTTAAATATAAATATCTATAAAATATGAAAATAAGAAAAAAAAATTATCAATTCAAATTGGGGAGTAGTTATTCCTATATATATATATATATATATATATATATATATATATATATATATATATATATATATATATATATATATTAAAAATTGTTATTATATTATATTATATTATTATAGAGAATAGGAATAACAAAAAAGTCCAAAGAATACCAAGTTTCACCAAAATTCAACAAGTGTCAAAATTTAGGAACAAACCTCCAAAATATTTGAATATTCAAAAGTAATTTAAAATAAATAAAAAAATTTAAAAAATCTTTAATCTTTCAATTCAATTTATTACAACAGAGACAATTTTTTAAATGCTTTGTTAAACCTAAAAATTCGAAAAACATAACTACTCCAAGTTTAAATTATTAAGTGCCGATATAATCAGATAAATGAAAAGAGTGCTGTTGAATTAGCGTCACTTTACAAATTGAACCTTCCCTTTTCTCTTGAAAATTAAAAATTCAGAGTATTTATTAAATGCATTGATTTTAGAAAATGTATACCAAGACAAACCGTTATTTTTTTCTATTAAAAGAGAGAAAATATTGTTGTACTAATTTGATAGTGTTGAGAAAAAGTTATTTGGCGCTTTTAGAATAAAATCGAAACTATTTTTGATTAATTTAAATTATATATCTATATTTATATAAAGATTCACTCATCAAGAATATAAGAAAAATATTATACAAAAGAAAGCAACAAACATAAATATTAAACAAAGTAACATGCTAATATTTTTTTATTAACAATGTAATAATACTAAATATTGGATAATATATTAAAAAATTACATAACAAAAAAGTTATTCGATGACTATATTAGTTCCTTTAATTTAATAGAGATTTTATCCATTAAAATTCATTATATTATTGAGAATAGCAAAATAAAATTTAAAATAAAATAATATTTCACGAGTAATAAAATATATCTTTTATTATATTACAAAAAGAAAGTAGTAATAAAAAATATTATACAAATTTATATGCTAATAAATTTTTATTAACAATATAATAATACTAAATATTATATATAATAAAGAATAATATAGAACAAAAAATATTTTTTATTAGTCCCTTTAATTTAATAGATATTTTAGTCATTAAAATGCAAATAATATTGCTGAGAAAAAAGAATAAAATTTTAAATAAAAATATGTTTCTTGATTAATAAAATATATATCTTCTATTATATTACAAAAAGATAGTAGCAGATAAAAACATTAAACAATGTAATATACTAATAAAAATATCTATAAATAATATAATAATACTAAATATTGGTAATATAATATCTTCACAAGGTAGAGGTAAGGTTTGCGTACAGACTACCCTCCCCGAATCCCATGGTGTGGGATAATACTAGGTATATTATTGTTGTTGTTGTTGTTGTTGTTGTTGTATATAAGTACATTTAATTTAATAGAGATATTAGATATCGTATTGACAAATATGATGACAATTAAAATTTATAAAACAATACAATCTAATATGTTCAAATAACCCGATCATAATTTTCGTTAATTCATATTTTTTAATATCGACCGCGCATCGCGCGGGTATGACTACTAGTATAATTAAAAGCCAAAGACAAAAGTCCATCATTAAGCCAAATGTCACAATAATAACATGACACATGGTGTAACATCCCGCCGAACACACAGCAGCGGCGATGCCGGCCGTGCCACCGAACACACAGCAGTGACACGCAACCTAAGGAATTGTTACCCTTGGGTATAGGAGCATTCCACGCATAGCTGCAGCTACTGGGAATCGAACCTAAGACCCAAGGCTTTTCAGGGATTTTACTCCCTCACCTCTCACCAGTTGAGCTGCAGCTCAATTGGTGAGAGGTGAGGGAGTAAAATCCCTGAAAAGCCTTGGGGTCTTAGGTTCGATTCCCAGTAGCTGCAGCTATGCGTGGAATGCTCCTATACCAAAGGGTAACAATTCCTTAGGCTGCGTGTCACTGCTGTGTGTTCGGTGGCACGGCCGGCATCGCCGCTGCTGTGTGTTCGGCGGGATGTTACAAAAAAGGCAACTTGTCACGACCCAAATTTCCCACCATCGGGGTCATGATGGCGCCTACTAAATAAAAGCTAGGCAAGCCGAATATTAATAACAATTCCATTAATAACCAATTTATTATTAACAACATAAAAATTTCAGCGGAATAATCAAAATTAGCGGAAGACTTAGCCAGATATGATAAAGAAAAATCCAAATCTGATACACTACCCAAGACTGGTATCACAATACTCACGAACTTCTAAGAATAATACACATAATTGTTTGAAAGAAAATACAAGCTGTTTATCTCGATTACATGAGATAACGGAATGAAAAGCATAGATAGGAGAGACAACGGGTCCTGCGGACGCCTGCAAGGCTACCTCGTAGTCTCAGTAGTCGAAAAATCCACAAGTCGCTACTGCCGCTGCTGCTGTCCGTAACCTGTATCTGCGCAAAAAGAGCGCAGAGTGTAGTATCAGCACAACCGACCCCATGTGCTGGTAAGTGCCTGGCCTATCCCAGCGAAATAGTGACAAGGCTAAGGCCAGTCACCCACCTAAACCTGTACAGTTGCAATATAGATATATATATATATATACAATACATTTATAAAGAAATACTCTGCTCTGAAATATTATTCAACAACTGAAGATATCCAAAATATTCTTACTTTCATGTTTCAATTTCCTCTTTCATTTCATGTCTCGTGGTAGGCGTACCACCCGCTCCCAACTGTCACAGTAATTATCTCTTGTGGTAGGCGTACCACCCGCTCCCAATGTATCAGAAATTATATCTTGTGGTAGGCGTACCACCCGCTCCCAGTATATCAAAAATTATATCTCGTGGTAGGCGTACCACCCGCTCCCAAATATATCAGAAATTATATCTCGTGGTAGGCGTACCACCCGCTCCCAATATATCAATAGGCTACCGGCAACTATGGCCAATGCCAAGATTTAAATCACTTCGTGGTCGGCGTACCACACGATCCCATTTCTTATTATATATAAGTGGTCGGCGTACCACACGATCCCATTTCATAAATATATATATATATATTACCGGCATTTAGCCAATAACCTCTATATCAACAATATTTATAGTTACCGGTTTTTAAACCAATAATTTATAATAGTTTCAACAATTTACTTTCATTACCGGTATAACACCAATAATTCTTATTCAACAATTTATTCATAACCAAATTCATATTCCTACAAACTAGGATAGAACAAACACTTACCTCGAAAGTTCACGAACGATTCAATCCGTAGCAATGCCTTTTCCTTTCGAATTTGACTCCAATCCAACCGTATCTATACACAATTGATTTCATATCATCAATTCTACTTAACAAACTAGTTCATATTGCTAAATATGATTTTTACAACATTCTGCGCCCGGAATAGTAAAATCGACCCCGAGCCCACATAATCGAAACTCAAGTTTCGAACCAAAATAAGTTCACCCAATCCTCCATGAGTTCAAATATACAATTTGTTCTTAAATTCGACTCCAAAACGAAGTCTAGATCGTAAATTCATTGAAAACCCTCACTATACTAAGTTCTTAATTTTTCTACCCATTTACACCTATTTAGGCTTAGGAATTCAAATAATATTGATGGAAAATGAAGAAAACGAGTTAAGAATCACTTACCCGAGAAGTTTAATGAAGAATCGCTCAAAAACCGTCCAAAAAGCTGTGGAGAAGAGAGTGTTTTGTGAAAAATGGAAACAATCCCGTAAGTGTTCTGTTTGGGGATTATATTCACTGGGCAATAATTTCTTCATCGCGTTCGCGACACCCCGGCCGCGTTCGCGATGAAGGAAAATATCAGGCCATCGCGTTCGCGTAGGGTGAGTCGCGAACGCGAAGAAGAAAAATACTGAGCTTCAATTTTGGTCTACGCGAACGCGGCCTAAGGCACGCGATCGCGATGAAGGAAAATGCTGGGCATCAAATTTGGCCTACGCGAACGCGGCCTAAGGCACGCGATCGCGATGAAGGAAAAATGCTGGGCATCGCGAACGCGATCAACAGGACGCGAACGCGAAGAAGGAACGAAATGTTCTTCGCGAACGCGACCAAGGCATCGCGAACGCGATGAGGAAATGCCTGCTGCAGATTTCTGCAGTTTTTCTTAAGTTCAAAAACACCCCGAACCACCTCCGAAACACTCCCGAGCCCTCGGGGCTCCAAACCAAATATGCACACTAACCTAAAAACATCATACGAACTTGCTCGCGCGATCAAATCGCTAAAATAACATCAAAATCCATGAATTGAGCCTTAAAGCTCAAGAACTCTTTAAGATTTCATAATTTCCAAACTTTCCAATTTAAGGCCGAAACACGTCAAACGACGTCCGTTTTCAACCAAACTTTACAGGAAGCGCTTAACCAATATATATGACCTGTATCGGGCGTCGGAACCAAAATACGAGCCCGATACCAGTACTTTTTAATCAAAATTCAGTTTCATTTTCTTAAACATTTTCAGAAAACAATTTAACAGAGAAAAATTCTTTTATCGGGGTTCTAGACCTCGGATTTCAATTCCGGACATATGCCCAAGTTCCATATTTTTCTACGGATTTTCTGAAATAGTCAAATCACGGATCCGGGTCCGTTTACCAAAAATGTTGACCAAAGTCAACCATATCAATATTAATATCAAAATTCTTCTACTTTTTCACATATTTCACATATTTCAACATAAATCTTTTCCGGCTTTGTGCCCGGACTGTGCACGCAAATCGAGGCAACTATAAATGAGGTTTTCAAGGCCTCAAAAGCTCGGAATGATTAAATAAACAAGTGATGACCCTTTGGGTCGTCACAATCTCCACCTCTAAAACAACCGTTCGTCCTCGAACGGACAACAGAAAGAAGTACCTGAGTCAGGAAACAAATGTGGGTAGCGGCTCCGCATATCAGACTCGGACTCCCAGGTCGATGCCTCAGGAGGCTGACCTCTCCACTGAACGCGCACGGAAGGATAACTCTTCGACCTCAACTGTCGAACCTGCCGGTCTAGAATGGCTACCGGCTCCTCCTCGTAAGATAGATCATTGTCCAATTGGATAAATACTGAAGTCTAACACATGTGTGGGATCGCCGTGGTATCTCCGAAGCATAGATACGTGAAAAACCGGATGCACGGCTGATAAGCTAGGCGGCAAAGCTAATCTGTAAGCCACCCCTCCCACTCTGTCTAGAATCTCAAATGGACCAATATACCTAGGGCCGAGCTTGCCCTTCTTCCCAAACCTCATCACGCCCTTCATAGGCGACACCCGGAGCAATACTCGTTCACCAACCATGAAATCTACATCTCGAACCTTACGATCCGCATAAGTCTTTTGCCTAGACTGAGCTGAACGCAATCTCTCCTGAATAGTCTTGACCTTATCTAAGGCCTCCTGAACTAAGTCTGTACCCAACAACCGAGCCTCTCCCGGTTCAAACCATCCAACTGGTGATCGACATCGCCTACCATATAACGCCTCATACGGAGCCATCCGGATGCTAGATTGGTAACTGTTATTGTAGGCGAACTCTGCTAATGGCAGAAACTGGTCCCACGAACCTCCGAAATCAATAACACAAGCTCGAAGCATGTCCTCTAGAATCCTGAATAGTCCTCTCGGACTGGCCATCCGTCTGAGGATGAAATGCTGTACTCAACTGAACCTGGGTACCTAACTCCTGCTGGACCGCTCTCCAGAACCGCGAGGTAAACTGCGTACCCCGATCAGAGATAATAGATACTGGCACTCCATGGAGACGAACAATCTCCCTAATGTAAACCTCCGCTAACCTCTCCGATGAGTAGGAGACGGATACTGGAATAAAGTGTGCTGACTTGGTCAGCCTATCAACAATGACCCAAATAGCATCAAATTTCCTTCTAGTCAAAGGAAGTCCAGTAACGAAATCCATAGTGATCCGCTCCCATTTCCACTCGGGAATTTCAATCCTCTGGAATACACCACCAGGTCTCTGGTGCTCATATTTCACCTGCTGACAATTTAGACACCGAGCAACATACGCAACGATATCTTTCTTCATTCTGCGCCACCAATAGTGCTGACGTAAGTCCTGATACATCTTCGCGGCGCCTGGGTGAATAGAATACCGCGAACCGTGGGCCTCTGCTAAGATTAACTCTCGAATCCCTTCGACATTGGGCACACAAACTCGACCCTGCAATTTCAATATCTTATCGTCATCTAGATTTACCTGTGTGGCACCTCCCCGCTATACTGTATCTCTCAACTCACGCAAATGAGGATCATCAAACTGCCTCTCATGGATCTGCTCTAATAGAGATGAAAGAGCCACCGTGCAGGCTAACACCCTGCTAGGCTCAGAAATGTCTAGTCTCACGAACTGGTTGACTAAGGCCTAGACATCTAGAGCAAATGGTCTCTGACTAACCGGGATAAAGGCAAGACTACCCATGCCGGCGGACTTTCTACTCAATGCATCGGCCACCACATTGGCCTTACCTGGGTGATATAGGATAGTAACATCATAGTCCTTCAGCAACTCTAACCACCTTCTCTGCCTCATATTCAACTCTTTCTGCTTAAACAAATACTGAAGACTCTTATGATCGGTGTATACTTCACATGCTACACCATACAAATAATGCCTCCGGATCTTCAATGCGTGAATAATCGCCGCCAATTCTAGATCATGCACTGGATAGTTCTTCTCATGAATCTTCAACTACCTCGAAGCATAGGCAATAACCTTTCCATCTTGCATTAACACCGCACCAAGCCCAATACGGGAAGCATCACAATAAACAATATAAGGTCCCGTACCTGTGGGTAAAACCAATACCGGTGCTGTGGTCAAGGCTGTCTTGAGCTTTTGAAAACTCGCCTCACATTCATCGGACCATTCAAATTGAACACCTTTTTGGGTCAATCTGGTCAGTGGGGTTGCAATAGACGAAAATCCTTCTACGAATCGGCGATAATAGCCCGCTAACCCCAAGAAACTCCGAATATCCGTGGCTGATGTCGGTCTAGGCCAGCTCTTGACTGCCTCAATTTTCTTCGGATCAACCTGAATACCTGCTGCCGTCACAATATGACCCAGGAATGCAACCGAACTTAGCCAAAATTCACACTTTGAAAATTTTGCATATAGCTGGCTATCTCTCAGAGTCTGTAAGGCCACTCTGAGATGTTGCGCATGCTCCTCCTGACTGCGGGAATATATCAATATGTCATCAATGAAGACTATTACAAATAAGTCTAAATAAGGCCGGAACACCCGATTCATTAATTCCATAAAAGCTGCTGGAGCATTTGTCAACCCAAAAGACATGACCAGAAATTCATAATGTCCATACCGAGTGCGGAACGCGGTCTTAGGGACATCAGATGCCCTAATCTTCAGCTGATGATAGCCAGATCTCAAATCTATCTTTGAAAATACCTTGGCACCCCGAAGCTGGTCAAATAAATCATCAATTCGCGGAAGTGGATATTTATTTTTGATAGTCACCTTGTTTAACTGTCGATAGTCAATGCACATTCTCATCGAACCATCTTTCTTCTTTACAAATAATACGGGTGCACCCCACGGCGAAACACTGGGCCTAATGAAACCCTTTTCAAGTAAATCCTGCAACTGTTCCTTCAATTCTTTTAACTCTGGCGGAGCCATACGGTATGGGGGAATGGAAATGGGCTGAGTGCCCGGAGCCAAATCAATGCAAAAATCAATGTCCCTATCGGGCGGCATACCTGGCAAGTCTGAAGGAAATACTTCAGGAAATTCGCGAACCACAGGCACAGAGTCAATAGAAGGAACCTCAGCACTAGAATCACGGACATAGGCCAAATAAGCCAAGCATCCCTTTCCAACCATACGCCGAGCTTTAACATAAGAAATAACATTACGGCTAGTATGACCTGAAATTCCTTTCCACTCTATACGAGGCGAATTTGGCAGGGCTAAAGTCACAGTCTTGGCATGGCAATCTAGAATAGCATGATACGGAGATAGCCAATCCATGCCTAGTATAATATCGAAGTCCACCATATTTAGGAGTAATAAATCAGCACGGGTCTCAAGACCCTCAATTACTATAATACATGACCGATGAACTCGATCAACCACAATAGAGTCGCCTACTGGTGTAGACACATGAACGGGAACACTCAGTGGATCACTGGGCTGAATCAAGTATGGTGCAAAATAGGAAGACACATACGAATATGTAGACCCAGGGTCAAATAATGCTGATGCCTTTCTATCACAAACCAAAATAATACCTGTAATGACGGCATCGGAAGACTCAGCCTCTGGTCTGGCGGGAAGTGCATAACATCGGGGCTGTGCCCCACCACCCTGAGCAGTATCTCTAGGACGATCAGCTGCTGGCTGGTCTCTACCTCTATCGGTCTGAGCTCCACCTCTATGACCTCTACCTCCACCTCTATGTCCTCTACCTCCGCCTCTAGCCGGCTGGGCAGGCTGTGAGGGAACTGGGGCCTGAATCATGGCACGAGAACCCTGCTGGTGAGATCTGTCGGAAGCTCGAGGGCAATACCTTGCAATGTGCCTAAGATCACCGCACGTAAAACAAGCCCTCGGCCGCTGAAAATGGCGAAGTGGTGGTGCACTGATAGGCTGCTGATCAGAGTAGCGTGGCTGAGAATTACGATCACCTGAAGCATCATGAGAAACCTGAAGAGCTGACCGATAAGGCCTAGGAGGATGGCCTCTATCATAAAAATCTCTATCTCCAGACGAGGTACCACTGAATCTACCCGAATTACGAGATCTCTTATCTGATCCATGTCTCGCTCCCTGTGACAGAGCCATCTCTATCCGGCGGGCTGCATTAGCCGCCTCCTGAAAAGTGATTTCAGTTCCTGCACCCATAGCCATCTGTAGCCGAATTGGCCGATTCAAGCCATCAATAAACCTCCTCACTCTCTCCCGCTCTGTGGGAAGTATGATAACAGCATGACGAGCCAGGTCCACGAACCTAGTCTCGTACTGTGTGACAAACATAGAACCCTGATGAAGACGCTCAAATTGTCTGCGCATAACCTCCCGCTGAGTTGCTGGAAGGAACTTCTCCAAGAATAATTCTGCAAGTTGCTCCCAAGTCAAAGATGACGATCCCGCTGGCCTGGTTAGACAATAATCTCTCCACCAAGTCTTGGCGGAACCGGATAACCGAAAAGTAGCAAAATCCACACCATTTGTCTCCACAATACCCATAGTACGGAGAACTTCGTGGCAGCTGTATAGGAAGTCCTGTGGATCCTCTGAAGGAGTACCACTGAATGTGGTAGTGAACAACTTGGTAAACCTGTCCAATCTCCACAACGCATCAGCAGACATAGCTGCACCATCATTAGACGGAGTCGCAATAATAGGCCGAACTGCCTCAACTGGCTGAATCACAGGATCCTGAGCCTGGGGAATTACTGGCTCCGGAGTGCGCGTAGCAGGAGTCTGATTACCTCCTCCAGCCTGAGAAGTGGCTGGTGCTACCGGTAATAAACCTGCTCTGGTGACATGATCCATAAAACCCGCTATCCGGACCAAAGCATCCTGAAGATCCGGTGAAAATAAAGCTCCTCCTGGGACCTGAGCTGGGCCTACTGGAGCTGCTGGGGCCGGAATTTCCTCCTCTATATGAACCTGAGGTTCTGCCACTCGTGCAACCTGTACAGTTGCAATATATATATTGGTGAGAGGTGAGGGAGTAAAATCCCCGAAAAGCCTTGGGTCTTAGGTTCGATTCCCAGTAGCTGCAGCTATGCGTGGAATGCTCCTATACCCAAGGGTAACAATTCCTTAGGCTGCGTGTCACTGTTGTGTGTTCGGTGGCACGGCCGGCATCGCCGCTGCTGTGTGTTCGGCGGGGTGTTACAAATGTATTTTTCTTCTTCGCGTTCGTGACTCACCCTACGTGAACGCGATGGCCTGATATTTTCCTTCATCGCGAACGCGGCCGGGGTGTCGCGAACGCGATGAATAAATACCTGCTGCAGATTTCTGCAGTTTTTCTTAAGTTCAAAAACACCCCGAACCACCTCCGAAACACTCCCGAGCCCTCGGGGCTCCAAACCAAATATGCACACTAACCTAAAAACATCATACGAACTTGCTCGCGCAATCAAATCGCTAAAATAACATCAAAATCCATGAATTGAGCCTTAAAGCTCAAGAACTCTTTAAGATTTCATAATTTCCAAACTTTCCAATTTAAGGCCGAAACACGTCAAACGACGTCCGTTTTCAACCAAACTTTACAGGAAGCGCTTAACCAATATATATGACCTGTACCGGGCGTCGGAACCAAAATACGAGCCCGATACCAGTACTTTTTAATCAAAATTCAGTTTCATTTTCTTAAACATTTTCAGAAAACAATTTAACAGAAAAATTCTTTTACTGGGGTTCTAGACCTCGGATTTCAATTCCGGACATATGCCCAAGTTCCATATTTTTCTACGGATTTTCTGAAATAGTCAAATCACGGATCCGGTCCGTTTACCAAAAATGTTGACCAAAGTCAACCATATCAATATTAATATCAAAATTCTTCTACTTTTTCACATATTTCACATATTTCAACATAAATATTTTTCAGCTTTGTGCCCGGACTGTGCACGCAAATCGAGGCAACTATAAATGAGGTTTTCAAGGCCTCAAAAGCTCGGAATGATTAAATAAACAAGTGATGACCCTTTGGGTCGTCACACATGGCATGTTAGGACGTTGGTCCTAATTATTAGGATGTTGAATTTGAAATTACAGTTTTATTTATTTTAAAGAAAATGTAAATGACAGTTTTTCTTTTCAAAATTTAAAATTTCAGAATTTTATATTTTAAAAAATAACTGATTGTACTTATCACAAATAAAGGACATTTATTTTTCTCTATGTAAAAAGAAAATTGATTTTAGATTAATTGGAGTTTTAAAATTATTTTACATATAAAAAACGAAAATAATAAAATGGAATATATATATATATATATATATATATATATATTTACTTTATTTGGATTTAATAAATATAGAGATCATATAATTAAATATAATAAAAAACAACAAAAAATAAATATATACATAAAATAATTACCCATTCAAATAGAGTGGGTGTAGTTTCAAGTTTGAAATTTTAACTTATTTTAAAATAATTACCCATTCAAATAGGGTGGGTATAGTTTCAAGTTTAAATTTTTAACTTATTTTAAAATAAAAAGAAAAAAATTAACCTATAAAAATGAAAAAAAAAAGAAGATACAATGCCCATTCAAATCAAGAAGTGGTTTCAAGTTGGAGTTTCAAAATAACTTTAAATAAAAAAAATAAAAAAATAATGAATTACCAATTCAAATTGGGGAGTAGTTTTATATTGGAGTTTTAAAATTATTTTAAATAAAAAAAAAATCTATTTATATATACATATAAAAGATGAAAATAATAAAACAAATCTATCTATAATTAAAAGCAGAAGACAAAAGCCCCTCATGAAGACAAGTGGCATAACTACAGTTCAACAAGTGTCATTTTTAAGACACATATCCAATAATGTTGGAGTTAATTTGAAACTAAAAATTTAAAACTAGGACTAGAAAATAGGCTAAAAAAGAACATGCATCCAATGAATTCACAAAAAAAGGGACACGAACTGCCTCCATGTTCGGCAGTTATTTCATTTAAAATTAAATTTTATTTTTAAAATTTGAATTTCAAAATAATAAAACATCTCCTATATATAATAGGAGAAGCAAGTTCATATTATTATACTGTAACGACCCGACCGGTCGTTTTAGAAAATTACGCCCCTATCCCTAATTTAACTGTTCCCCTAAGTTCTTTTCTGCTATTGTGGGTTGCCGGGAGAGTCGGTTCCGAAAATTTGAGCATTTTGGGACACTTAGTCCCCAAATAAGAGCTTTGAAACTAGAAAATGGTCCATAGCCGGAACAGTGTTAAGACGATCTCGGAACGGAAATCCGATGGTTCCATTAGCTCCGTTAGGTGATTTCGGGGTTAGGAGCGCGTTCGGAATGTATTTTGGAGGTCCGTAGCTCAATTAGGCTTGAAATGCCGAAGGTTGAAATTTTGGCGAATCCGATCGATAGGTGAGATTTTGATCCGGGGGTCGGAATGGAATTCGACAATTTCTGTAGCTTCGTTATGTGATTTTGGATATGTCCGCAAATTTTCAGGTCATTCGGACGTCGTTTGGTCGGGTTTTTGATCAAATATGCAATTCGGAAAGTTTTAAGAAATTTAGGCTTGAATTCGATGTGAATTATGGATTTTGATGTTGTTAGACGTGTTTTGATGATTAGAATAAGTTCGTATCATGTTTTGGAATAGGTTGGTGGTTTTCGTTGGGATCCCGGGGTCTCGGGATGAATCCGGGGGTCCAATCGGGCTATTTCATGCATTTTGGAAATGCTGTTAACTGCTGGTGTGTGCTGCAGACGAATGCTCTATGCGATCGCAATGGGCTAATGCGATCGCATAGAAGGTTTTGGAGGGGCCAAGAATTTGTTCTATGCGATCGCGGGAATGGATATGCGATCGCATAGTTCTGGAAAATTTGTTCTATGCGATCGCGGGAGGTATCATGCGATCGCATAGTTCTGGAAAGTTGTTCTATGCGATCGCGTACAGTCCTATGCGATCGCATAGTGTATAGAGAGGAGGGGGTCCCAGGTCCAGCTTTTGTTCTATGCGATCGCGGAGCAGGGCATGCGATCGCATAGTTATTTTTTCGGTATGCATCGCGATCGCATTGTGGTCTATGCGATCGCATAGAGTAGTTTGGCGAGGGTCAAAATTTGTTCTATGCGATCGCAACAGGGGTCATGCGATCGCATAGAGTAAAAAATGTCTGGCAGTGACTTAAGTCCAGAAACATTTCAGCCGCGAACCATAAACCAAAAACGCCATTTTTTGAGCTCCAAGAGAGGGAATTGAAGGGGAAACGCTGGGATATCACCGGGAAATCATCGGGGGTAAGTTTCCTAACCTTAATTCGTTGGTTTATCATGAAATCCATGATTATTTCACTGAAATTGGAAGATTAAAGGTGGGTTTGAGCCCTAGGCCTAAATGTTAGAAAATCTTTGATTTGAACGGGCAAACGGAGTCCGGTTTCGATAAATTTTATATGCACGGACTCGTATTGAGATAAGGAACCCGAATATATAATTTTCGTGATTTTTCGATAAGCGTACCGAGAGTCGGGTTTTGGCAACTTGTGGGTTTTTGGTGAATTTTGAGTTAATTTGATTGGGTAATGCCCAATTGGCCTATATTGATGTGATTCTATTGATTTTTATCAGATTCTACTCTTGTGGAGGCCGACATTCGTGGCAAGAGGGTTATTACTTAGCGGTTTTGTGCCGGAATTGAGGTAAGTGGCTTGTCTAACCTCGTGTGGGGGAATTTTCACCCCTAGGATATTATGTGATAGTTTAAATGCCTTGTACGCGAGGTGACGGGCGTGTACATGCGCTGGTTGTTGAACACGCACTTTACTTGAATTGTCTGATTTGTGATATTCTTGCTCTTAGCTGATAAAAGCGTTACCATTACCCGGTAGTACTTAGAAAAGCATGATTAACTAGGATTCAACATGTTTAATTGCCTAGTTGATTTACTTGAATTCTTGACAAATTGTTGGCACTAATTTCGGTGAAGTTGTAATTTAACATTATATTCTCTCTGTGTGTTTTCTTATTTGATGTGTTGGTGGACTGCGGGTTCGATTCCCGGAGACCTAGGGCTGTGGGTTCGATTCCCAGAGACCCGGCGTGATATTGGTAGGGACTACGGGTTCGATTCCCGGAGACCTAGGGATGTGGGTTCGATTCCCAGAGACCCGGCGTGATATTGGTAGGGACTACGGGTTCGATTCCCGAGATCCTGAGTTATTGGTAGGGACTACGGGTTCGATTCCCGGAGATCCTGAGTTATTGAGATATTATTGAGACATGGGCTGCGGGTTCGATTCCCGGAGACCCAGAGGTACTGAGAATGGGACTGTGGGTTCAATTCCCACAGATCCCGGATTTATTTATTTGAGTTGGTTATTTGTTGTTAGCTTAATTGTAGACAGTTGCAGTAATTATCATAATGTTGTTATTTCGGAAATTATTATCATTTAAACTGTTTATTTTATTTTGTTATCATCATATTATTATTGTTTCTCAGTAGGGCCCTGACCTTCCTCGTCACTACTCCATCGAGGTTAGGCTTGGCACTTACCGAGTACCGCTGTGGTGTACTCATGCTACTCTTCTGCACACTTTTGTTGTGCAGATCCAGGTACATCAGAGCAGGCTCGTATTAGGTGATTCTGCAGCTTTCCGGGAGACTTCGAGGTATGATCTGCTACGTCCGCGGATCCGGAGGCTTCCCTTCTATTCTAGTATTACTAGTGGACATTTTCTTCATTTCGTTGTTAGATACTCTTTACACATAGAGCCACAGTTGTATTTCTCTTTTAGTCTGTGTTACCGTGGGGTTCCGGATCTTGGTAGTGTTCTATTTATTGTGTGACGGATGTATGTGCCAAGCGGCACGGATTACATACCTTTTTGTGTTATTTTCCGTTGTTCCTTATTTAAGTATTTTATGACTTGTATATTCCGCAACGTGTTAGGCTTACCTAGTCGTGGGGACCTGGGTGCCATCACGACATGTTCACAATTGGTGAACTAGGGTCGTGACAAGTTGGTATCAGAGCTCTAGGTTCATAGGAGTCACGGGACACAGACCGGTTACTTAGGGTCTCGCTGATCGATACGGAGACGTCTGTATTTATCTACGAGGGGCTATGTAACCGTTTAGGAAACTCTTCATTTCTTTTGGATTCCTTGTCGTGCGACATTTTTGGCATCAAAAATCTAAACTATACTGCTTTCTATTCTCTCACAGATGGTGAGGACACGAGCTAACCGCGATGATCGGGTACCCGCGCCCCCTGTTGCTGCCGTCAGAGGCCGGGGCCGAGGTAGAGGACGAGGACGCGCCCGAGGTGCAGCCACAGCACCATCGCGCGCTGCCGCTGAGGTGCCACCGGTAGACCAGGTTGGAGCGCAGGCACCTGGTACACCGACTACGGCTGCTACTACTCCAGCACTACAGGAGACCCTGGCTCAGTTCATGAGCATGTATACCACTTTGGCCCAGGCAGGATTGCTTCCTCTTGTTGCAGCTACATCTCAGGCCGGGGGAGGGGCCCAGACTCCCGCAGCCGTTACACCGGAGCAGCGTGTGCCAGTGGGACAGGTTCCAGATGTTTTGGTTATGCCTCCTGCCGCCCCAGCACAACCAGGAGGTGGACCAGCTGCCTCCGAGGACGAGCAGCGTAGATTGGAGAGGTTCAAGAAATATGACCCTCCAGTGTTTAGTGGTTTGGCTTCAGATGATGCATTGGGTTTTCTAGAGGAGTGTCATCGTATTCTTCGTACTATGGGGATTGTGGAGACCGGCGGGGTTTCCTTCACTGCTTTTCAGTTTCGTGGGGCCGCTTATGATTGGTGGCGCACGTATGAGTTGGATAGTCCGGAGGAGTCTGCTTCATTGACTTGGACGCAGTTTTCAGATCTATTTTTGAGGGAGTTTGTTCCACAGAGCCTTAGGGATTCTTGGCGCTCGGAGTTTGAGCGGTTGCGACAGGGCTCCATGTCAGTATCGGAGTATGCCATCAGTTTCACCCGTCTGGCCAGGCATGCACCGGCCTTGGTAGCCACGGTTCGGGAGAGAGTGCGGAGATTTATTGAGGGCCTGATTCCGCCTATCCGATCCAGCATGGCCAGAGAGTTGGAGACAGATATATCTTATCAGCAGGCAGTTAGCATTGCCAGGAGGATCGAGAGTATGCTCCCTAGAGAGCGTGGAGATAGAGAGGCCAAGAGGTCTCGTGAGTCGGGCCATTTCTCTGGTGCCCGCACTTCAGCAGCCGGTCGTTTTGGCAGGGGATATTCCGGTCGTCCAGTTCACTCAGCATTGCCCGCAGCCGGTAGCACTCCAGGTCTTCCAGCACCACAGGAGCCTTATTATGCTCCCCAGTTTCCAGTGCACCTCCTGCGCGGGGTCCTTCCAGGGGTCAGACTAGTGGGGTTGAGGCCGGTCAGTCACAGCCACCGCGTCCTCTCAGAGCTTGTTTTGAGTGCGGGGATACTCGCCACCTGGTTAGGGAGTGCCCCGGGCGTAGGAGGGGAGCACCTCACCAGTCTTCGCAGCATCAGCGTGGCTCTCAGGGTCAGCAGGCTATCATTCCAGCTCCAGCTGCTATTCCACCTGCCCAGCCAGCCAGGGGCGGGGGTCAGGGTTCTAGAGGCCGCCCTCGAGAGGGGGGACAAGCCAGATTCTATGCTATTCCTGATCGCGCCGCGGCTGTTGCATCTGACTCTATTATCACAGGTATTATTCTGGTTAGTCACAGGGGAGGCATCGGTTCTATTCGACCCTGGTTCCACTTTTTCATATGTGTCTTCTTACTTTGCTTCTCATCCGGGTGTGCCTCGGGATTCTTTGAGTGCCCCCATTTATGTTTCCACTCCGGTGGGTGATTCTTTGGCTGTGGACCGTGTATATCGGTCGTGTTTGATTACCATTTGTGATTTTGAGACCAGAGCGGATCTATTGCTGCTTGGGATGGTCGATTTTGATATTATTTTGGGCATGGACTGGTTGTCGCCCCATTATGCTATTCTTGATTGTCACGCCAAGACCGTGACGCCGGCTATGCCAGGCATTCCACGTATTGAGTGGAGTGGTACTCTAGATCACACCCCTAGCCGTGTTATTTCTTTTCTCAGAGCTCAGCGTATGGTTGAGAAGGGGTGTGCTGCTTATCTAGCCTATGTGCGGGACGTCAGTGCTGACACTCCCTCTATTGATTCTGTTCATGTGGTACGTGACTTTGCTGATGTCACGACCCAAATGATGTCGTGATGGCGCCCAACAATCAAGCTAGGCCAGCCAAACAAACGATTTAATTATAACACAATACCAGTCCCCAAATGGACAGCCAAAAAAGAATATATGAGTTTAAGAACTCCAATAATATTAATACTGAACGAAAGTACCGACACTCCCAAAGATCCGGAGTCACAAGTCTAGAGCCTCTAACAAAACCAACAGGAAATAGAGAGTACGATATAGAAGTACTCAAGTCTGAATACAAAATATAAACGAACAACTGGAATGAGAGGAGAAGCTAGGCTCTGCGAACGTAGGCAGCTACCTCAGCAACTCGATGTGACAATGTAAACGCCGGAGATGTCCGTCTACTGCTCCTGTGTACCTGAGTCTGCACACAAAAGGTGCAGGGAGTAGGGGTGAGTACTAAGTACTCAGTGAGTAACAAATATATACATGTAGCTGACAGTAAGAAATCCACAAAATACCACAAAATGAAGCTACACTACGGTCCAAATCTCCTACGAACTAGCAACAATAATTCCATACAGCTACCACAAAGTAATCCAACAAATACAAATGCAATGCAATGCACATAACTGCTACGGCGTGTAGCCCGATCCAGTTTAACGTCGACGGCGCTCACTGGGGGTGTGTACGGACTCCGGAGGGGCTCCTACAGCCCAAGCGCAATACTGCTGCGGCGTGCAGCCCGACCCTCATAACAACTACTGCGGCGTGCAGCCCGATCCCACACTCAGTCCACAATAAGCAATTAAGTCACAAAACAATTCATTTTTCCTTATTTCCAGTTCTCAATTCATAATTTATGAAAAGTACTTTAACTTTATTAATTTTGCAAAAGCCGGTGACTTAGCATTTCAAAAGTGTGATTACAATTTCCAGGACTGAGATCAGTGATTTAAGCAATTATAGCTATCACATAAATATTGTCCTCTAAGGACGCTACAGATCGGCACAAGGCCCCAAACAAGGCTTACAGCCCACAATATAGCAAATACCGTGTATTTCCAACACTAACACATATTATTCATATCCTGGGATGGACCAAGTCTCAATCCCCAATCACAATCAATCCCGCACCTGCCACGGTGTGCGAGCCACGCCCTATTAGCGTCACAATGTGCTAAGCCGGGGTTTCGAACCCTCAGGCTACAATATACACAAACTACTCACCTTTAGCCGGTCGTCGAATCGTCCGCGATGCCTTTTCCTTTGAATTGCGATGCCTCGTGTGTCGAATCTAGTCAAATGACAATAATTATATCAATTACGGGTCAAAGAATCATAACCCACTTCAATTTATATGAAATTCGCAAAATTACACTAAGTTGGTAAAACCCGACCCCGGGCCCCACTGCTCGGAAAATTCCTAAATTAGTACCAATGCGATCCTTATCTCGCCACGAGTCCGTGCATATAAAATTTATCGAAATCGGAGTTCAAATGACCCTCCAAATCCAAAAATCCCGTTTTTAATACTTAGGCCACATTTCTTCAAGATTTCAACCCAATTTCATGAAGATTGATGTTAATACTACCATAAATTGATGTTTTTGAGTCAAGAATCTTACCTCCAACGATACCCGATGACTTCTCGGTGATTTCCTCGAGTTTTCTTCTCTCTAGGGCTCAAATGTGTGTTTTTGGGTTGAAAACCCGTAACTCTCTGCTTCTGGATTTTTATTCACTGTCAGAACCCATTGTTCATCGCATTCGCGTGACCCTCTACGCGTTCGCGATGAACAGCCTTGCCTTCCCCTTCGCGAACGCGACGCTGGCCACGCGTTCGCGATGCTCAAAACCTGCAACCCTTCGCGGACGCGACGCACCCCACGCGTTCGCGATGTTCAAACTTCCCAGCCACTCGGATTTCCTCTACGCGTTCGCGATGGGCCTCCCGCGAACGCGAAGCACAACATCCCGACCCTACGCGAACGCGACGCCTTCTCTCGCGAACGCGAAGCACAACCAGCCTTGGCCTTCGCGAACGCGACACCAGTCACGCGAACGCGAAGGCTTGAGGACCTGGGCAGAACTGCAATTTCTGCAGAATTTTTCCAAGTTCTAAATGGCCGGTTGATGGTCCGAATCCATCCCGAGGCCCCCGGGACCCCAACGAAAACCACCAACATACTCCAAAACATGATACGGACTTGTTCCAATCATAAAAACACCATACTAAACATCAAAATCACCAATTAACCACGGATTCAAGCCTAAGTTTCTTCAAAACTTTCAAAACTAACATTCAATCCAAAACCCGATCAAACGATGTCCGAATGACCTGAAAATTTGCAGACATATCCAAAATCACATAACGAAGCTACAGAAATTGTCGGAATTCCATTCCGACCCCCGGATCAAAATATCACCTACCATCCGGTTTTCGTCAAAATTCAACATTCGCCAATTCAAGCTTAAAACTACACCGGACCTCCGAATTCAATTCCGATTGTTCTCCTAAGTCATAAATGATCCCCGGAACTAGTCGAATCATTAGAATCCGATTCCGAGCACTCTAACTCAATAGTCAACTCTTGGTTGACTTTTCATATTCAAGCTTTCCTCAAACATGCTATTTGTTTCATTTTCAATCCAAATCACCTCTAACTCACCCGATATACTCTAATATTGTTTTAAAAGCATAACATATGAAAATGTAAGGTAACGGGGTGGTAATTCCCGTAACGACGGGCCGGGTCGTTACATTCTCCCCAACTTAAACAAACGCTCGTCCGCGAGCGGGTTAAAGAAACATACCTGGAGTATTAAACAAGTGTGGATATCTGCTTTGCATCTCCTGCTCGGTCTCCCAAGTTGCTTCCTCCACGGGACGACCTCTCCACTGCACTTTCACCGAAGCTATATCCTTAGATCTCAGCTTACGAACCTGTCGACCCAAAATAGCTACTGGTTCCACATCATAACTGGTTCCACATCCTGTATCGTGCTGAAGTCCAACACATGAGACGGGTCTCCGACATACTTCCGGAGCATAGATACATGGAACACCGGGTGAACTCCCGACAAACCGGGTGGCAAAGCAAGCATATAAGCCACCTCCCCAACTTTCCTAAGCACCTCAAAAGGTCCAATAAACCTTGGGCTCAATTTCCCTTTCTTTCCAAACCTCATAACACCCTTCATAGGCGAAACTTTCAGCAACACCTTTTCACCTACTGAATAAGACACATCTCGGACCTTCCGGTCCGCATAACTCTTCTGACGCGACTGAGCTGTGCGAAGTCTCTCCTGAATCACCTTCACCTTATCTAAGGCATCTTGGACTAACTCCGTCCCTAACAACCTAGCCTCGCCGGGCTCGAACCAACCGATTGGAGATCTACACCGCCTCCCATATAAAGCTTCATACGGTGCCATCTGAATGTTGGACTGATAGCTATTATTGTAAGCAAACTCCGCCAAAGGCAAATAATCAGCCCATGAACCACCAAAATCAATGACACAAGCACGCAACATGTCCTCCAATATCCGAATAGTACGCTCAGACTGCCCATCCGTCTGTGGATGAAATGCTGTGCTCAGCTCTACCTGTGAACCCAACTCTCGCTGAAATGTCCTCCAGAATTGAGATGTGAACTGGGTACCTCTGTCCGATATAATGGAAATAGGAACTCCATGCAATCTCACTATCTCACGGATGAATATCTCTGCCAACCGCTCTGAGGTATAGGTAGTACACACTGGGATGAAGTGAGCTGACTTAGTCAACCTATCCACCACCACCCAAACCGAATCAAACTTCCTCGCTGTCCGAGGGAGTCCACTAACAAAGTCCATAGTTATTCTTTCCCACTTCCACTCCGGAATATCAATACGTCGGAATACACCACCAGGTCTCCGATGCTCATACTTGACCTGCTGACAGTTTAGACACCGAGCCACATGGCTCACAATATCTTTCTTCATCTTTCTCCACCAGTAATGCTGCTTCAAATCCTGATACATCTTCGCAGCTCCTGGATGAATAGAATACCGCGAGCTGTGGGCCTCCTCCAATATCAACTCACGAAGGCCATCGACATTGGGCACGCATATTCGGCCCTGCATCCGCAATACACCATCACTATCAATAGTGACATCTCTGGCATCATCATGCTGAACTCTGTCCTTAAGGACAAGTAAGTGTGGATCATCATACTGGCGCTCTCGAATACGATCATATAAAGAAGAACGAGCTACTACACAAGCCATCACCCGGCTGGGCTCAGAAATATCCAGCCTTACCATCTGATTAGCTAACGCCTGAACATCAACTGCTAGGGGTCTCTCCCCAACCGGAATATACGCCAAACTGCCCATACTAATAGCCTTCCGGCTCAATGCATCAGCCACTACATTGGCTTTCCCGGGATGATACAAGATAGTAATATCATAATCTTTAAGCAATTCAAGCCATCTCCGTTGCCTTAAATTTAGATCTTTTTGCTTAAACAAATGCTGAAGGCTGCGGTGGTCTGTATATACATCACAAGATACACCATATAGATAATGCCTCCAAATCTTCAAGGCATGAACAATAGCAGCTAACTCCAAATCATGAACATGGTAGTTCTTCTCGTGGGGCTTTAGCCGACGAGAAGCATATGCAATAACTCTACCCTCCTACATCAACACACAACCGAGTCCAACTCTAGAAGCATCACAATACACCGTATATGACCCTGAGGCTGATGGTAACACAAGTACTGGAGCCGTGGTCAAAGCCTCCTTGAGCTTCTGAAAGCTCTCTTCACATTCATCGGACCACACAAATGGAGCATTCTTCTGTGTCAACTTAGTCAACGGTGAAGCAATAGATGAGAAATCCTGAACAAACCGGCGGTAATAACCTGCCAAACCGAGAAAACTACGAATCTCTGTAGCTGAAGAAGGTCTGGGCCAATTCTGTACTGCCTCAACCTTCTGTGGATCAACCCGAATACCATCACTGGACACTATATGTCCCAGAAAACCCACAGTATCAAGCCGGAACTCACACTTAGAGAATTTTGCATAAAGCTTCTCTTCCCTCAACCTCTGCAATGCCACTCTCAAATGCTGTGCATGCTCCTCCTGGCTGCGTGAATATACCAGGATATCATCAATAAACACAATCACAAAAGAATCAAGGTACGGCCGAAATACACTATTCATCAAGTGCATGAATGCTGCTGGGGCATTAGTCAACCCGAAAGACATCACCGGGAACTCGTAGTGCCCATATCGCGTCCTGAACGCTGTCTTCATAATATCTGAGTCCCTGATCTTCAACTGATGATAGCCCGATCGAAGATCAATCTTAGAAAATACACTAGCTCCCTGTAGCTGATCAAATAGGTCCTCAATACGAGGCAATGGGTATTTATTCTTCACTGTTACCTTGTTCAGCTGCTTGTAATCAATGCACATTCTCATTGTGCCATCTTTCTTCTTTACGAACAACACCGGTGCACCCCAAGGTGACACACTCGGACGAATGAAACCCTTATCTAAGAGTTCCTGAAGCTGTTCCTTCAATTCTTTTAACTCTGCTGGTGCCATACGATAAGGAGGAATAGAAATGGGCTGAGTGCCCGGCACCAAATCAATACCAAAATCAATATCTCTGTCAGGCGGCATGCCTGGCAGGTCTGCTGGAAATACATCCGGAAACTCCCTCACAATGGGGACCGAATCAAGACTGGGTGTCTCAGCCTCAACATTTCTAATGAAGGCCAAATAAGACAAACAACCCTTGCCAATCATTCGTTGAGCTTTTATATACGAAATCACCCTGTCGGACACATAATCAGTCAAGCCACGCCACTCGATCCGCGGATTACCTGGAATAGCTAACGTGACTGTCTTGGCATGACAGTCCAGAATTGCATGATAAGGAGATAGCCAATCCATGCCTAGGATAACATCGAAATCTACCATACCCAGTAGTAATAAATCAATTCGGGTCTCCAGACCCCCAATAGTAACAATACAGGATCGATATACCTGATCCACAACAACAAGTATCCCCCACTGGGGTGGACACATGTACGGGCAAAGCAAGAATACCACGGGTCGTACCCAAATGATGTGCAAAGTAAGTAGAGACATAAGAATAGGTGGATCCGGGATCAAATAAGACAGAAGCATCCCTGTGGCAGACTGAGATAATACCTGAAATGACCGCATCTGAGGCACTAGCATCCTTCCTGTCCGGAAGAGCATAGAAACGAGCATGGCCTCCACCAGTACGATCCTCGCCTCTGGGGCGACCTCTAGATACCTGGCCACCAGTCCTAGCCGACTGTGCTGGCGCTGAAGAAACAGGAGTAGAAGACGAAGGCTGATCCCTCCGCTGTGACCTCTTACGAAGCCACTGAGGACACTCTCTCCCGATATGGCCCAAATCACCGCACTCAAAACAACGGCCCGAAGATGGAAGAAGGGGCTGCCGAGGACCCCTCGCTGCCGATGAATCCTGTGCCGAGGAAACGAGGAGCGAGCTGCGAGGCGGAAGAGCACTCGGTGCGGGGCGACTCTGCCGGCGGCCCTGCCGACCACGATAACCCTGCCGGCCTTGACGACCACGATCGGATGAAACCCCGGCTGGACTCCGTACGTCCGGACCGATGAGATACGAAGGAGCGACCTCTCGCTGTGCTGAAGTTGGCCCCTAGACGGAGCACCGCCGTAAGCTGCCGGTACCACGAGGCCTCTTAGCCTCTCTCTCCTCTCGCTCTCGGCGGCGATCCTGTCTCAATGTGACGGGCCGCATCAACCACCTCCTCGAAGGTAACCGTAGAAACTCTCTCCCGGGTCATCAATATGCGGATGGGATAAATAAGACCATCAATAAATCTCCGGATCCTCTCCCTGTCGGTAGGAACCATCCACATGGCATGACGGGCCAGTTGTGTGAATCTCATCTCATACTGATTAACTGTCATCTCTCCCTGCTTCAACCACTCGAACTGACGTCGCAGCTCCTCTCTCTGAGACCGAGGCACGTACTTCTCCAAAAATACCGTGGAGAACTGCTGCCAAGTGAGGGGCACTGCCCCAGCGGGCCTACGCCTCTCAAAATCCTCCCACCACTGGAAAGCTGCACCTGTGAGCTGGAAAGTAGTGAATGAAACACCGCTGGACTCTAGAATACCCGCGGTGCGAAGCATACGCTGACATCTGTCAAGAAAACCCTGGGCATCCTCGCCCTCGGCTCCACTAAATGTCGGAGGCTGTAACCTCTCAAATCTCTCCAAACGACGCTGCTCATCGTCGGGCATAACTGGAACCACATATGCAGGAGCTGGTGCAACGGGTGCAGCTGGCTGAACTGGCTCGGGTGTGTGAGCCACGGGGGTCTGATTCCCTCCCCCTGCCTGTGAAGATGATACTGCAGCAGTAGCAGCAACTACCTGTGCCAATCCTGTGCACACTGATAATATCTGAGCCAAGGTCTCCTGAAGACCCGGTATCACAATAGGCACTGCCGGTGCTTGAACCTGGACTGCCGGAGCATTCGCCGCTGGAATCTGGTCCTGAGTCTGATCTGCTGGTGGGTCAGCAAGTGCTGGTGCTGCTGCCCTACCTCTACCACGACCACGGCCTCTGGGTGCCAATGGTGGTCGTCCGCCACGTCCGTTAGCTCGTGTTCTCGCCATCTGCGAGAGAATAGAATATGGAAAAATTTAATTTCATGATAACACAAATCGCACGATATGAATTCAAGAAAATGAGGTTTTTCCTAAAGTCTCTGTAGCCCTTCGAAGATAGATACGGACGTCTACGTACCGATCTACGAAAGCCTACTAAACCGGCTCATGACTCGCGAGTCCTAATAACCTAGAGCTCTGATACCAACTTGTCACGACCCAAATGATGTCGTGATGGCGCCCAACAATCAAGCTAGGCCAGCCAAACAAACGATTTAATTATAACACAATACCGGTCCCCAAATGGACAGCCCAAAAAGAATAAATGAGTTTAAGAACTCCAATAATATTAATACTGAACGAAAGTACTGACACTCCCAAAGATCCGGAGTCACAAGTCTAGAGCCTCTAACAAAACCAACAGGAAATAGAGAGTACGATATAGAAGTACTCAAGTATGACTACAAAATATAAACGAACAACTGGAATGAGAGGAGAAGCTAGGCTCTGCGAACGTAGGCAGCTACCTCAGCAACTCGATGTGACAATGTAAATGCTGGAGATGTCCGTCTACTGCTCCTGTGTACCTGAGTCTGCACACAAAAGGTGCGGGGAGTAGGGGTGAGTACTAAGTACTCAGTGAGTAACAAATATATACATGTAGCTGACAGTAAGAAATCCACAAAATACCACAAAATGAAGCTACACTACGGTCCAAATCTCCTACGAACTAGCAACAATAATTCCATACAGCTACCACAAAGTAATCCAACAAATACAAATGCAATGCAATGCACATAACTGCTACGGCGTGTAGCTCGATCCAGTTTAACGTCGACGGCGCTCACTGGGGGTGTGTACAGACTCCGGAGGGGCTCCTACAGCCCAAGCGCAATACTGCTGCGGCGTGCAGCCCGACCCTCATAACAATTACTGCGGCGTGCAGCCCGATCCCACACTCGGTCCACAATAAGCAATTAAGTCACAAAACAATTCATTTTTCCTTATTTCCAGTTCTCAATTCATAATTTATGAAAAGTACTTTAACTTTATTAATTTTGCAAAAGCCGGTGACTTAGCATTTCAAAAGTGTGATTACAATTTCCAGGACTGAGATCAGTGATTTAAGCAATTATAGCTATCACATAAATATTGTCCTCTAAGGACGCTACAGATCGGCACAAGGCCCCAAACAAGGCTTACAGCCCACAATATAGCAAATACCGTGTATTTCCAACACTAACACATATTATTCATATCCTGGGATGGACCAAGTCTCAATCCCCAATCACAATCAATCCCGCACCTGCCACGGTGTGCGAGCCACGCCCTATTAGCGTCACAATGTGCTAAGCCGGGGTTTCGAACCCTCGGGCTACAATATACACAAACTACTCACCTTTAGCCGGTCGTCGAATCGTCCGCGATGCCTTTTCCTTTGAATTGCGATGCCTCGTGTGTCGAATCTAGTCAAATGACAATAATTATATCAATTACGGGTCAAAGAATCATAACCCACTTCAATTTATATGAAATTCGCAAAATTACACTAAGTTGGTAAAACCCGACCCCGGGCCCCACTGCTCGGAAAATTCCGAAATTAGTACCAATGCGATCCTTATCTCGCCACGAGTCCGTGCATATAAAATTTATCGAAATCGGAGTTCAAATGACCCTCCAAATCCAAAAATCCCGTTTTTAATACTTAGGCCACATTTCTTCAAGATTTCAACCCAATTTCATGAAGATTGATGTTAATACTACCATAAATTGATGTTTTTGAGTCAAGAATCTTACCTCCAACGATACCCGATGACTTCTCGGTGATTTCCTCGAGTTTTCTTCTCTCTAGGGCTCAAATGTGTGTTTTTGGGTTGAAAACCCGTAACTCTCTGCTTCTGGATTTTTATTCACTGCCAGAACCCATTGTTCATCGCGTTCGCGTGACCCTCTACGCGTTCGCGATGAACAGCCTTGCCTTCCCCTTCGCGAACGCGACGCTGGCCACGCGTTCGCGATGCTCAAAACCTGCAACCCTTCGCGGACGCGACGCACCCCACGCGTTCGCGATGTTCAAACTTCCCAGCCACTCGGATTTCCTCTACGCGTTCGCGATGGGCCTCCCGCGAACGCGAAGCACAACATCCCGACCCTACGCGAACGCGAAGCCTTCTCTCGCGAACGCGAAGCACAACCAGCCTTGGCCTTCGCGAACGCGACACCAGTCACGCGAACGCGAAGGCTTGAGGACCTGGGCAGAACCTGTAGTTTTCTGCAGAGTTTTTCCAAGTTCTAATTGCCCGGTTGATGGTCCGAATCCATCCCGAGGCCCCCGGGACCCCAACGAAAACCACCAACATACTCCAAAACATGATACGGACTTGTTCCAATCATAAAAACACCATACTAAACATCAAAATCACCAATTAACCACGGATTCAAGCCTAAGTTTCTTCAAAACTTTCAAAACTAACATTCGATCCAAAACCCGATCAAACGATGTCCGAATGACCTGAAAATTTGCGGACATATCCAAAATCACATAACGAAGCTACAGAAATTGTCGGAATTCCATTCCGACCCCCGGATCAAAATATCACCTACCATCCGGTTTTCGCCAAAATTCAACATTCGCCAATTCAAGCTTAAAACTACACCGGACCTCCGAATTCAATTCCGATTGTTCTCCTAAGTCATAAATGATCCCCGGAACTAGTCGAATCATTAGAATCCGATTCCGAGCACTCTAACTCAATAGTCAACTCTTGGTTGACTTTTCATATTCAAGCTTTCCTCAAACATGCTATTTGTTTCATTTTCAATCCAAATCACCTCTAACTCACCCGATATACTCTAATACTGTTTTAAAAGCATAACATATGAAAATGTAAGGTAACGGGGTGGTAATTCCCGTAACGACGGGCCGGGTCGTTACAGTTCATCTTCCGGGCATGCCGCCTGACAGAGACATTGACTTTGCTATTGACTTGTTGCCGGGCACTCGGCCCATTTCTATTCCACCGTACCGTATGGCTCCTCCTGAATTAAAGGAGTTGAAGGATCAGTTACAGGAGTTATTAGGCAAGGGTTTTATTCGACCCAGTGTTTCGCCTTGGGGTGCTCCCGTATTGTTTGTGAAGAAAAAGGACGGTTCTATGCGTATGTGTATTGACTATCGTCGGCTGAATAAGGTTACAGTGAAGAACCGGTATCCTTTGCCCCGTATTGATGATTTATTTGACCAGTTACAGGGCGCACATGTGTTTTCTAAGATTGATTTGCGCTCTGGGTATCACCACCTGAAGATTCGGGAGCCAGATATCCCGAAGACTGCCTTCAGGACCCGGTATGGTCACTATGAGTTCCTCGTGATGTCTTTTGGGTTGACTAATGCCCCGGCAGCATTTATGCATTTGATGCACAGTGTGTTCAGGCCTTATCTGGACTCGTTCGTGATTGTCTTCATTGATGATATTCTAGTATATTCTCGGAGCCGGGAAGAGCACGAGCAGCATTTGAGGATAGTGCTTCAGATCCTGAGGGAGAAGCAACTTTATGCCAAGTTCTCTAAATGTGAATTTTGGTTGAGTTCTGTGGCATTTTTGGGCCACGTGGTGTCGAGTGATGGTATTCGAGTAGATCCGAGGAAGGTGGAGGCCGTGCAGAGTTGGCCCAGACCCTCCTCCGCTACCGAGATACGCAGTTTCCTTGGTTTGGCGGGCTACTACCGTCGTTTCGTAGAGGGGTTCTCTTCGATTGCAGCACCTATGACTAGATTGACCCAAAAGGGTGCCCCTTTTCGGTGGACAGACGAGTGTGAGGCGAGCTTTCAGAAGCTCAAGACAGCTTTGACTTCGGCCCCTATATTGATGTTGCCTACAGGTTCGGGGTCCTATACTGTATATTGTGATGCCTCACGAGTTGGACTCGGTGCGGTATTGATGCAGGACGGTAGGGTGATTGCCTACGCGTCGAGACAGCTGAAGGTGCATGAGAAGAATTACCCTGTTCATGATTTGGAGCTAGTTGCCATTGTTCACGCCTTGAAAATTTGGCGTCATTATTTATATGGGGTTCCTTCTGAGATCTACACTGATCACCGGAGCTTGCAGCACTTGCTTAAGCAGAAGGACCTGAATATGCGTCAGAGGAGATGGTTGGAACTACTGAAGGACTATGATATTACTATTCTCTATCATCCGAGCAAGGCTAATGTGGTTGCTGATGCCTTGAGTCGTCGGGCAGAGAGTTTGGGGAGTTTAGCATATCTACCAGCTTCGGAGAGGCCTATGGCGATGGATGTTCAGGCTTTGGCCAGGCAGTTTGTTAGACTGGATCTTTCGGAGCCCAGCCGGGTTCTGGCTTGTGTGGTTTCTCGGTCTTCTCTATTTGACCGCATCAGGGAGCGTCAGTTCGACGACCCTCATTTGCTTGTCCTTCGGGATAGAGTTCGGCGTGGTGATGCTCGAGATGTTACCATCGGGGATGATGGAGTTATGAGGATGCAGGGGCGTATCTGTGTGCCCAATGTAGATGATCTTCGAGAGCTGATTCTAGGAGAGGCCCATAGTTCGCGGTATTCCATCCATCCGGGTGCCGCGAAGATGTATCAGGACTTGAAACAAGCATTACTGGTGGAGGCGGATGAAGAGGGATATAGTTGATTATGTTTCTAGATGCCTCAAGTGCCAGCAGGTGAAGTATGAGCATCAGCGCCCGGGTGGATTGATGCAGCGGATTGAGATTCCAGAGTGGAAATGGGAGCGCATCACCATGGACTTTGTATCCGGGCTTCCACGGACTATTAGGAAGTTTGATTCTATTTGGGTTATTGTGGATCGGCTGACCAAGTCCGCCCATTTTATACCGGTGAGCACTACTTATTCATCGGAGCGACCGGCGGAGATCTATATCAAGGAGATAGTTCGGCTGCATGGTATTCCAGTTTCCATCATTTCAGATAGAGGCACTCAGGTTCACTTCACGGTTCTGGAGAGCTGTACAGCAGGAGTTAGGTACTCGGGTAGAGCTGAGCACATCATTTCACCCCCAGACTGATGGGCAGTCCGAACGCACTATTCGGATTTTGGAGGATATGCTCCGTGCGTGCGTGATTGAGTTTGGAGGTTCATGGGATCACTTCTTCCCACTGGCGGAGTTTGCTTATAACAACAGCTACCAGTCTAGTATTCAGATGGCACCGTACGAGGCCCCATATGGTAGGAGGTGCAGGTCTCCCGTGGGTTGGTTTGAGCCGGGCGAGGCCAGGTTACTAGGTACTGATATGGTTCAGGAGGCTATGGACAAGGTCAAGGTGATTCAGGACAGACTTCGTGCGGCCCAGTCTAGACAGAAGAGTTATGCGGACAAGAAGGTTCGCGATGTGGCTTTTATGGTTGGTGAGCGGGTTCTGCTTCGAGTCTCGCCCATGAAGGGCGTTATGAGGTTTGGGAAGAAAGGGAAGCTGAGTCCTAGATTTATTGGCCCTTTTGAGATTTTGAGGCGTGTTGGGGAGGTTGCTTATGAGTTGGCCTTACCTCCCGGCCTAGCCGGAGTTCACCCCGTATTTCATGTCTCCATGCTCCGGAGATACCATGGTGACCCGTCGCACGTATTGGATTTCACATCTGTTCAGCTAGACAAGGATCTTTCTTATGTTGAGGAGCCAGTAGCCATTCTAGACAGGCAAGTCAGAAAGCTAAGGTCAAAGAACATCGCTTCGGTAAAGGTTCAGTGGCGGGGCCAACCGGTCGAGGAGGCGACTTGGGAGACCGAGCAGGATATGCGCAGCCAGTACCCTCATCTTTTCACTACTCCAGGTATGTTTTCTATGCTTGTTCGAGGACGAACGAATCTTTAAGTGTGGGAAGATGTAACGACCCGACCGGTCGTTTTAGAAAATTACGCCCCTATCCCTAATTTAACTGTTCCCCTAAGTTCTTTTCTGCTATTGTGGGTTGCCGGGAGAGTCGGTTCCGAAAATTTGAGCATTTTGGGACACTTAGTCCCCAAATAAGAGCTTTGAAACTAGAAAATGGTCCATAGCCGGAACCAGTGTTAAGACGATCTCGGAACGGAAATCCGATGGTTCCATTAGCTCCGTTAGGTGATTTCGGGGTTAGGAGCGCGTTCGGAATGTATTTTGGAGGTCCGTAGCTCAATTAGGCTTGAAATGCCGAAGGTTGAAATTTTGGCGAATCCGATCGATAGGTGAGATTTTGATCCGGGGGTCGGAATGGAATTCCGACAATTTCTCTGTAGCTTCGTTATGTGATTTTGGATATGTCCGCAAATTTTCAGGTCATTCGGACGTCGTTTGGTCGGGTTTTTGATCAAATATGCAATTCGGAAAGTTTTAAGAAATTTAGGCTTGAATTCGATGTGAATTATGGATTTTGATGTTGTTAGACGTGTTTTGATGATTAGAATAAGTTCGTATCATGTTTTGGAATAGGTTGGTGGTTTTCGTTGGGATCCCGGGGTCTCGGGATGAATCCGGGGGTCCAATCGGGCTATTTCATGCATTTTGGAAATGCTGTTAACTGCTGGTGTGTGCTGCAGACGAATGCTCTATGCGATCGCAATGGGCTAATGCGATCGCATAGAAGGTTTTGGAGGGGCCAAGAATTTGTTCTATGCGATCGCGGGAATGGATATGCGATCGCATAGTTCTGGAAAATTTGTTCTATGCGATCGCGGGAGGTATCATGCGATCGCATAGTTCTGGAAAGTTGTTCTATGCGATCGCGTACAGTCCTATGCGATCGCATAGTGTATAGAGAGGAGGGGTCCCAGGTCCAGCTTTTGTTCTATGCGATCGCGGAGCAGGGCATGCGATCGCATAGTTATTTTTCGGTATGCATCGCGATCGCATTGTGGTCTATGCGATCGCATAGAGTAGTTTGGCGAGGGTCAAAATTTGTTCTATGCGATCGCAACAGGGGTCATGCGATCGCATAGAGTAAAAATGTCTGGCAGTGACTTAAGTCCAGAAACATTTCAGCCGCGAACCATAAACCAAAAACGCCATTTTTGAGCTCCAAGAGAGGGAATTGAAGGGGAAACGCTGGGATATCACCGGGAAATCATCGGGGGTAAGTTTCCTAACCTTAATTCGTTGGTTTATCATGAAATCCATGATTATTTCACTGAAATTGGAAGATTAAAGGTGGGTTTGAGCCCTAGGCCTAAATGTTAGAAAATCTTTGATTTGAACGGGCAAACGGAGTCCGATTTCAATAAATTTTATATGCACGGACTCGTATTGAGATAAGGAACCCGAATATATAATTTTCGTGATTTTTCGATAAGCGTACCGAGAGTCGGGTTTTGGCAACTTGTGGGTTTTTGGTGAATTTTGAGTTAATTTGATTGGGTAATGCCCAATTGGCCTATATTGATGTGATTCTATTGATTTTTATCAGATTCTACTCTTGTGGAGGCCGACATTCGTGGCAAGAGGGTTATTACTTAGCGGTTTTGTGCCGGAATTGAGGTAAGTGGCTTGTCTAACCTCGTGTGGGGGAATTTTCACCCCTAGGATATTATGTGATAGTTTAAATGCCTTGTACGCGAGGTGACGGGCGTGTACATGCGCTGGTTGTTGTAACACACACTTTACTTGAATTGTCTGATTTGTGATATTCCTGCTCTTAGCTGATAAAAGCGTTACCATTACCCGGTAGTACTTAGAAAAGCATGATTAACTAGGATTCAACATGTTTAATTGCCTAGTTGATTTACTTGAATTCTTGACAAATTGTTGGCACTAATTTCGGTGAAGTTGTAATTTAACATTATATTCTCTCTGTGTGTTTTCTTATTTGATGTGTTGGTGGACTGCGGGTTCGATTCCCGGAGACCTAGGGCTGTGGGTTCGATTCCCAGAGACCCGGCGTGATATTGGTAGGGACTACGGGTTCGATTCCCGGAGACCTAGGGCTGTGGGTTCGATTCCCAGAGATCCTGAGATTATTAAAATGTGGACTACGGGTTCGATTCCCGAGATCCTGACTTATTGGTAGGGACTGCGGGTTCGATTACCGGAGATCCCGAGTTATTGAGATATTATTGAGACATGGGCTGCGGTTCGATTCCCGGAGACCCAGAGGTACTGAGAATGGGACTGTGGGTTCAATTCCCACAGATCCTGGATTTATTTATTTGAGTTGGTTATTTGTTGTTAGCTTAATCGTAGACAGTTGCAGTAATTATCATAATGTTGTTATTTCGGAAATTATTATCATATAAACTGTTTATTTTGTTTTCATCATCATATTATTATTGTTTCTCAGTAGGGCCCTGACCTTCCTCGTCACTACTCCATCGAGGTTAGGCTTGGCACTTACCGAGTACCGCTGTGGTGTACTCATGCTACTCTTCTGCACACTTTTGTTGTGCAGATCCAGGTACATCAGAGCAGGCTCGTACTAGGTGATTCTGCAGCTTTCTGGGAGACTTCGAGGTATGATCTGCTACGTCCGCGGATCCGGAGGCTTCCCTTCTATTCTAGTATTACTAGTGGACATTTTCTTCATTTCGTTGTTAGATACTCTTTACACATAGAGCCACAGTTGTATTTCTCTTTTAGTCTGTGTTACCGTGGGGTTCCGGATCTTGGTAGTGTTCTATTTATTGTGTGACGGATGTATGTGCCAAGCGGCACGGATTACATACCTTTTTGTGTTATTTTCCGCTGTTCCTTATTTAAGTATTTTATGACTTGTATATTCCGCAACATGTTAGGCTTACCTAGTCGTGGGGACTGGGTGCCATCACGACATGTTCACAATTGGTGAACTAGGGTCGTGACATATACCAAGTGTCGAAACAATAATTGAACATGTGTCCATTTTTAGGACAAACCTCCAACTAAGTTGGAGGTTAAAAACATTATTTAAAATCAAAATAAATATTTACAAAGAAATAGGCGGGAAAAAGAAAATAAACACCTAATACAATTTAAAAAGAATAAACGAGTGTCCTCCACCCCCCCACCCCAACTTGTTTGTTAAAAATTTGTAGTTGAATTAAATATTGTTTAAATAAATTAAATTAAAAGTTAAGAAACTTCTAATGTAGTGAATTCTACATTTTTAATTAAATTAAAAGATAAGAAACCCCACGATCCCACGAATTGCAAAATCAAGCCTATAAAAAGGGTAACAAATTAACATAGTAAAAATTGTTGCAGAGATCAGTGTTCTCTTTTTGGAAGAAGTTTAAAAGTCATCTAATTTCATCAAATGATGACTAGATTGAAGAATCATAGATTGTTCTACTATTTTCATTAATATGAATGGCAGGAGATTGTACAAATAATGACCAGATTGAAGAACCATGGATTTCGATGGCAGATTGCGAAAGATGACGACCCAATTGATGGTTGTACACATGAAATCTGAAGTTTGTCACACACAAAATAGGTTCTTTGTTCTCTTTTTTTAAATTTATTTATCTTCTATTTGAAACTTGAATTGAATAGCCAAATTAATCTTTTAGACGAAATTTGGTACCCAATTTTGACTTTCGCCAAAACAATTGAGTTGAATGATGATACGAAGCTTTTTAATGATTGATTGGTACAACAAACATGATTTTTTACGTTAAAATCTTAGCAGAAGTAAGATGACGATTGTGATGGGAGCGGAGTGTGAAAAAATTCAATTGAATTATGAAGCAGAGATGGAGCTAAGGCTAGGATTGCACGGAGCCATTAATGAAAATAAAGGTGAAATGACGTCAAAGAATAATGGGAAGAGTCTTTTCAGAAAATGTTGATTCGAAACTAAACCTTTCTTCAAAGGATTTCACGGTTGATAATCAAGTTGACAATAAGCTCCCACTGATCCTGCTAAGCCACCAGCCAAGTAAGTGTGCGTGTGTGTTTTATTTATTTATTTATTGATGCAAATAATATTTGTAGCAGCAGTTAAAATGGCAATGAAATTTTATCAATTCTTCCTATTTTACGTGAATGTAGTAAAGTTTTTCCTTATGAAAATTTCTCAATCATATTGTACGATTTTGGAACATTATATTTACATAGAAATTCTCGAATATTTTCTAATTTTTTTGAGTTTTATGTTTAGGGCATGATAATTTAACTCTTAAAAACTAACAATGTACAATATTAAAGGGATGACCAAGAAAGTTTTCTTTTTTACTCTCTTTTGGTGAATTACCACTTTTATTGCTTCTTCCTTTTATTATATTCTCATACAAATCCTAATTATTTCGTGCTTTATATTACTTATAAATTACTGGATTTGCATCTTAAATCACGCTAGAAACCTTAGTAATCAATTGTGATGACCCGGCCCGTCATCATGTGAGTTATCACCCCGTTATCCCCCTTATATGCTTGTCAATGTTTCAATATGCATGTTTGGTGAGTTTGAGTCAATTCGAATTGAATTTGGTTGGAAATGAGGCAAATAGTCTCTTAGAAGAAGGAATAGTTGGGAAAAGTCAACTGGACGTTGACTTGTGAATTAGAGAGCTCGAAATCGAATTCTAATGATTCGGTCAGTTCCGGGAGGTCATTTGTGGCTTAGGAGACGATCAGACTTGAATTTGGAGGTCCGGTGTAGTTTTAGGCTTGAATTGGCTAAGGTTGAATTTTAGGGAAATCCGAACGGTATGTGAGATTTTGATCCGGGAGTCGGAATGGAATTCCGACAGTTGCAGTAGCTACGTTAGGTGATTTTGGATATGCCTGCAAATTTTCAGGTCATTCGGACATCGTTTGGTCGGATTTTTGATCGAATGTGAATTATTGAAGTTAAAGTTAAACTTAAGCTTGAATTTGTTGAAAACGGACGATTTTGATGTTAGCGATAGAGTTTTGATGATTGGAACAAGTTCAAATAAGGTTATAGGACGTGTTGGTGCTTTTGGTTGAGGTCCCGGGGGCCTCGGGTGAGTTTCGGGGTGGTTTCGGACCATTTCTAGGCCATTTTTAACTGCTGGTTTATGTCTGTAGCAGTGTTCTACGCGATCGCAGACAATGGGTCGCGATCGCTGTGAGTAAAATGTGCGAAAAATATTAATGAATCGCGATCGCAAATGCTCCGCGATCGCGAATAAGGAAATTTTGGTTGCATTGGTCCTACTTAGGAAGCTCATATCTTTTTATCTACAAAGACTTTTGAAGTGATTCAAAAACAAAAGTTGTAGCTCATCATGTCTAGTTTTCAGAATTCTAAATAAATCTTGATTTGGACATATTTGTCAAAATGTATGGACGTTACACTATAGGGTGTCCGAGAAAGATCTCTAATACATATGTATAAATTGGAAAGCTTATATCTCGAAATTTATAAGGATTCAAGAACTTATCAACAACTGAAAGTTATAGCCCTATGTATCTAGTTTCCAGAACATTAAACAATTCATCATTTGGAGTTGTGTGCAAAACGTTATGACCATTATACTGAAGTCTGCCCGGAGGAACCAGAATTTGTTCATCGCGATCGCGGAGCTTTTCCCGCGATCGCGAAGGGTAAATTTTGGGCCAAAATTTTGTTCTCCGCGATCGCGGGGCAATTACCGCGATCGCGATGAGTAATATGCCTGGGGGAGAATGTTTTTAAAACATTCCAGTCGCGAAATTAACCCACATTTCCACCAATTTTGGTCATTCTTGAGAGCTTTTGGACGGGAATTGAAGGGATTTTACCGGGTAATTATCGGAGGTAAGTTTTATGGCCTAATTACGTTATTTTATCATGGAATCTTCGAGTATTTCACTGCTAATGGGAGATTAATGGGGGATTTTAGCCCTAGGCTTGGATTATGGAAAATCATTGATTTGAATGGGCAAATGGAGTCCGATTTTGATAAATTTTATATGTATGGACTCGTGTTGAGATAAGGAATCCGAATATGTAACTTTTGTAATTTTTTGTGAAGCATACCGAAAGTCGTATTTGGCAACTTTGTATTTTTTCATGTAATTTGATTGTGTTCGATTGGGTGTGGTTCCGTTAGCCTATTTTGATATATTTGTGCTGAATTTGGCTAGTTTTGGCGTGCGTGGATGCTGGTTTGAGGATCTAAAGTGTCACGACCCAAACCCTAGTCGTGATGGCGCCCAACACAATGCTAGGCAAGCCCGACCATATTATCCCTTAACCCAGCCAGTTATTAATCAAATTAAACTTAAACAATAAATGATCATATCAGGTGATAAACGAAATGTAAAACATACAAAATACGGTCCCAACCATATCGTGGTGTCACGAGACTGAGCCTCTACAGAATAGCATCCTAATACAACCAAGTCTAGGCAAATAGGAAATCAACAAGATGATAAAGAAGGAGAAACAAGCTCTGCGGACGCTGGCAGCTACCTCGTAATCTCCGCAAAAGTAGACAAGGATCAGCAGCTACAATGTCTCAACTGCTCTCGGGCACCTGTGGATCTGCACAGAAAGTGCAGGGGAGTGGGGTGAGTATATTTCAACTCAGTGAGTAACAATAATAAATAATAACCTGAAGGTAAGAACTCTTGTGCTATCACTTAGCAGTTCTAAGGCCACCCTCATAGGTACGTCATCACTATAGTAGTACTCTAACCTCCAATCTACGTTTATCTCTACAAGATTCCACACTGAACCAATGCTCACTCGTACCCCTACGGTGTACGGCCATCTCAACATATAAAGACACATACTTATGTCTATAATGTATAAGTATTTAAGTAGATAGTAGGATATGATTAAGTATAATGCTGCGGCGTGCAGCCCGCTCCAATACATATACCGCTGCGGCGCGCAGCCCGCTCCATTTAACATCGACGGCGCTCACTGGGGTGTATACGGACTTCGGAGGGGCTCCCTAGGCCCAAGCACTATAATACTGCGGCGTGCAGCACGATCCACACATGTATTACTGCGGCGTGCAGTCCGATCCAATATATATATATATATATATTTATATATTTATATTGCTGCGGCGTGCAGCCCGATCCCATAACATACACCAGTGCTCACTGAGAATGTGCGCAGACTCAGACTCCGAAGGGGCTCCTACAGCCCAAGCGCAACAATACTGCGGCGTGCAGTCCGTCCCACATGTATATTACATGCATATTACGTGTATATTACTGCGGCGTGCAGTCCGATCCAATATATATACTGCTGCGGCGTGCAGCCCGATCCAATATAGGTATATATATATAATACCTCATAATGGGTCCTTGACCCTTTCCCAGTCACTATGTGCTTGGCCTCTCAGGCCCAATATAATGTATCACAGTGGGTACTGGACCCTGTCTCAGTCAATATAAACTTGGCCTTTTGTCACGACCCTAGTTCACCAATTGTGAACATGTCGTGATGGCACCCAGTCCCCACGACTAGGTAAGCCTAACACGTTGCGGAATATACCAGTTATAAAATACTTAAATAAGGAACAGCGGAAAATAACACAAAAAGGTATGTAATCCGTGCCGCTTGGCACATACATCCGTCATACAATAAATAGAACACTACCAAGATCCGGAACCCCACGGTAACACAGACTAAAAGAGAAATACAACTGTGGCTCTATGAGTAAAGAGTATCTAACAACGAAATGAAGAACAATGTCAACTAGTAGTACTAGAATAGAAGGGAAGCCTCCGGATCCGCGGACGTAGCAGATCATACCTCGAAGTCTCCCAGAAAGCTGCGGAATCACCTAGTACGAGCCTGCTCGGATGTACCTGGATCTGCACAACAAAAGTGTGCAGAAGAGTAGCATGAGTACACCACGGCGGTACTCAGTAAGTGCCAAGCCTAACCTCGATGGAGTAGTGACGAGGAAGGTCAGGGCCCTACTGAGAATAATAATAACATGATGATAACAAAATAAACAATTTAACAGATAACAACAAAATTTCCAAAATAACAACATTTACTGAAACTGTCTACAATCAAGCTAATAACAAATAACCAACTCAATAAGCAAGTCCAGGATCTGTGGGAATTGAACCCACAGTCCCATTCTCAGTACCTCTGGGTCTCCGGGAATCGAACCCGCAGCCCATGTCTCAATAGTATCTCAATAGCTCGGGATCTCCGGGAATCGAACCCGTAGTCCCTACCAATAACTCAATAAATCTCAGGATCTCGGGAATCGAACCCGTAGTCCACATTTCAATAAATCTCGGGATCTCGGGAATCGAACCCGTAGTCCACATTTCAATAAATCTCAGGATCTCGGGAATCGAACCCGTAGTCCACATTTCAATAAATCTCAGGATCTCGGGAATCGAACCCGTAGTCCCTACCAATATCACTCCGGGTCTCTGGGAATCGAACCCACAGCCCTGGGTCTCCGGGAATCGAACCCGCAGTCCACAAGCACAACAATTAAGGAATACACAGAGAGAATGAATTATGCTGAACTATAACTTCACCGAAAAATAGTGCCAATAATTATCTAGGAGTTCAAATAAGGCAATTAGGCAACTAAATAGTTAAGGCTACCTAATCATGTTTTTCTATCCACTACCGGTGAAATATCAAATTAACAGCCAAAGACAGGAATACCGCTCATCGAACATTTTTAATAAATACGTGTTCAACAACCAGCGCATGTACACGCCCGTCACCTCGCGTACAAGGCATTAAAACTATCACATAATATCCTAGGGGTGAAAATTCCCCCACACGAGGTTAGACAAGCCACTTACCTCAATTCCGGTACAATATCGCTAAGCAATAACCCTCTTGCCACGAATGTCGGCCTCCACAAGTGTAGAATCTGATAAAAATCAATAGAATCACATCAAAATAGGTCAATTGGGCATTACCCAATCAAATTAACTCAAAATACACCAAAATCCACAAGTTGCCAAAACCCGACTTCCGGTACGCTTATCGAAAAATCACGAAAATTATATATTCGGTTTCCTTATCTCAATACGAGTCCGTGCATATAAAATTTATCGAAATCGGACTCCGTTTGCCCATTCAAATCAAAGATTTTCTAACATTTAGGCCTAGGGCTCAAACCCACCTTTAATCTTCCAATTTCAGTGAAATAATCACGGATTTCATGATAAACCAACGAATTAAGGTCAAGAAACTTACCCCCGATGATTTCCCGATGATAACCCAACGTTTTCCCCTTCAAAAACCTCTCTTGGAGCTCAAAAATGGCGTTTTTGTGTATGGGGGTCGCGGGTGTTATGTTCTGAACTTAAGCTCACTGCCAGACATTTTCCTTCATCGCGTTCGCGTGGCCTGTCACGCGTTCGCGATGCTCTAACCCATTTACCCTTCGCGTTCGCGTGACGCCACTCGCGTCCGTGATGCACAGCCGGCTAAACCTTCGCGAACGCGGCGCTAGTCCACGCGTTCGCGATGACCTTATTTCCCATCCAACCCGCCTTGCTCTTCGCGAACGCGACACAGGGATCGCGAACGCGGTGCCTCCCCTTCTTCCACTACGCGAACGCGACGCCTTGGACGCGAACGCGATGCTCTGCAGCACCCGGCCTACGCGAACGCGAACAAGGCCCTCGCGAACGCGATGGCTTAAATCTTGCCCAGTGATCTGCAGTTTTTCTGCAGATTTTTCATGCTCCAAAGTGCCGGATGATGGTCCGAATTCATCCCGAGGCCTCCGGGACCCCAACGAAAACCACCAACATACTCCAAAACACGATACGAACTTATTCCAATCATAAAAACACGTCTAACAACATCAAAACCCATAAATCACATCGATTCAAGCCTAAGTTTCTTAAAACTTTCCGAATTGCATATTTGATCAAAACCCCGACCAAACGACGTCCGAATGACCTGAAAATTTGCGGACATATCCAAAATCACATAACGAAGCTACAGAAATTGTCGGAATTCCATTCCGACCCCCGGATCAAAATCTCACCTATCGATCGGATTCGCCAAAATTTCAACCTTCGGCATTTCAAGCCTAATTGGGCTACGGACCTCCAAAATACATTCCGAACGCGCTCCTAACCCCGAAATCACCTAACGGAGCTAATGGAACCATCGGATTTCCGTTCCGAGATCGTCTTAACACTGTTCCGGCTATGGACCATTTTCTAGTTTCAAAGCTCTTATTTGGGGACTAAGTGTCCCAAAATGCTCAAATTTTCGGAACCGACTCTCCCGGCAACCCACAATAGCAGAAATGAACTTTGGGGAACAGTTAAATTAGGGATAGGGGCGTAATTTCCTAAAATGACCGGTCGGGTCGTTACATCTTCCCACACTTAAAGATTCGTTCGTCCTCGAACGAGCATAGAAAACATACCCGGAGTAGTGAAAAGATGAGGGTACTGGCTGCGCATATCCTGCTCGGTCTCCCAAGTCGCCTCCTCGACCGGCTGGCCCCGCCACTCTGAACCTTTACCGAAGCGATGTTCTTTGACCTTAGCTTTCTGACTTGCCTGTCTAGAATGGCTACTGGCTCCTCAACATAAGAAAGATCCTTGTCTAGCTGAACAGATGTGAAATCCAACACGTGCGACGGGTCACCATGGTATCTTCGGAGCATGGAGACATGAAATACGGAGTGAACTCCGGCTAGGCTGGGAGGTAAGGCCAACTCATAAGCAACCTCCCCAACACGCCTCAAAATCTCAAAAGGGCCAATAAATCTAGGACTCGGCTTCCCTTTCTTCCCAAACCTCATAACGCCCTTCATGGGCGAGACTCGAAGCAGAACCCGCTCACCAACCATAAAAGCCACATCGCGAACCTTCTTGTCCGCATAACTCTTCTTGTCTAGACTGGGCTGCACGAAGTCTGTCCTGAATCACCTTGACCTTATCCATAGCATCCTGAACCATATCGGTACCTAGCAGCCTGGCCTCGCCCGGCTCGAACCAACCCACGGGAGACCTGCACCTCCTACCATATTGGGCCTCATACGGTGCCATCTGAATACTGGACTGGTAGCTATTGTTATAAGCAAACTCCGCCAGTGGCAGAAGTGATCCCATGAACCTCCAAACTCAATCACGCACGCACGGAGCATATCCTCCAAAATCCGAATAGTGCGTTCGGACTGCCCATCAGTCTGGGGGTGAAATGATGTGCTCAGCTCTACCCGAGTACCTAACTCCTGCTGTACAGCTCTCCAGAACCGTGAAGTGAACTGAGTGCCTCTATCTGAAATGATGGAAACTGGAATACCATGCAGCCGAACTATCTCCTTGATATAGATCTCCGCCAATCGCTCCGATGAATAAGTAGTGCTCACCGGTATAAAATGGGCGGACTTGGTCAGCCGATCCACAATAACCCAAATAGAATCAAACTTCCTAATAGTCCGTGGAAGCCCAGATACAAAGTCCATGGTGATGCGCTCCCATTTCCACTCTGGAATCTCAATCCGCTGCATCAATCCACCAGGACGCTGATGCTCATACTTCACCTGCTGGCAATTGAGGCATCTAGAAACATAATCAACTATATCCCTCTTCATCCGCCTCCACCAGTAATGCTGTTTCAAGTCCTGATACATCTTCGCGGCACCCGGATGGATGGAATACCGCGAACTATGGGCCTCTGCTAGAATCGGCTCTCGAAGATCATCTACATTGGGCACACAGATACGGCCCTGCATCCTCATAATTCCATCATCCCCGATGGTAACATCCCGAGCATCACCACGCCGAACTCTATCCTGAAGGACAAGCAAATGAGGGTCGTCGAACTGACGCTCCCCGATGCGGTCAAATAGAGAAGACCGAGAAACCACACAAGCTAGAACCCGGCTGGGCTCCGAAAGATCCAGTCTAACCAACTGCCTGGCTAAAGCCTGAACATCCATCGCCATAGGCCTCTCTGAAGCTGGTAGATATGCCAAACTCCCCAAACTCTCTGCCCGACGACTCAAGGCATCGGCAACCACATTAGCCTTGCCCGGATGATAGAGAATAGTAATATCATAGTCCTTCAGTAGTTCCAACCATCTCCTCTGACGCATATTCAGGTCCTTCTGCTTAAGCAAGTGTTGCAAGCTCCGGTGATCAGTGTAGATCTCAGAAGGAACCCCATATAAATAATGACGCCAAATTTTCAAGGCGTGAACAATGGCGGCTAGCTCCAAATCATGAACAGGGTAATTCTTCTCATGCACCTTCAGCTGTCTCGACGCGTAGGCAATCACCCTACCGTCCTGCATCAATACCGCACCGAGTCCAACTCGTGAGGCATCACAATATACGGTATAGGACCCCGAACCTGTAGGCAACATCAATATAGGGGCCGAAGTCAAAGCTGTCTTGAGCTTCTGAAAGCTCGCCTCACACTCGTCTGTCCACCGAAAAGGGGCACCCTTTTGGGTCAATCTAGTCATAGGTGCTGCAATCGAAGAGAACCCCTCTACGAAACGACGGTAGTAGCCCGCCAAACCAAGGAAACTGCGTATCTCAGTAGCGGAGGAGGGTCTGGGCCAACTCTACACGGCCTCCACCTTCCTCGGATCTACTCGAATACCATCACTCGACACCACGTGGCCCAAAAATGCCACTGAACTCAACCAGAATTCACATTTAGAGAACTTGGCATAAAGCTGCTTCTCCCTCAGGATCTGAAGCACTATCCTCAAATGTTGCTCGTGCTCTTCCCGGCTCCGAGAATATACTAGAATATCATCAATGAAGACAATCACGAACGAGTCCAGATAAGGCCTGAACACACTGTGCATCAAATGCATAAATGCTGCTGGGGCATTAGTCAACCCAAAAGACATCACGAGGAACTCATAGTGACCATACCGGGTCCTGAAGGCAGTCTTCGGGATATCTGGCTCCCGAATCTTCAGCTGGTGATACCCGGAGCGCAAATCAATCTTAGAAAACACATGTGCGCCCTGTAACTGGTCAAATAAATCATCAATACGGGGCAAAGGATACCGGTTCTTCACTGTAACCTTGTTCAGCTGACGATAGTCAATACACATACGCATAGAACCGTCCTTTTTCTTCACAAACAATACGGGAGCACCCCAAGGCGAAACACTGGGTCGAATAAAACCCTTGCCCAATAACTCCTGTAACTGATCCTTCAACTCCTTCAACTCAGGAGGAGCCATACGGTACGGTGGAATAGAAATGGGCTGAGTGCCGGCAACAAGTCAATAGCAAAGTCAATATCTTTGTCGGGCGGCATGCCCGGAAGATCAGCTGGAAATACATCAGCAAAGTCACGTACCACATGAACAGAATCAATAGAGGGAGTGTCAATACAGACGTCCCGCACATAGGCTAGATAAGCAGCACACCCCTTTCTCAACCATACGCTGAGCTCTGAGAAAAGAAATAACACGGCTAGGGGTGTGATCTAGAGTACCACTCCACTCAATACGTGGAATGCCTGGCATAGCCGGCGTCACGGTCTTGGCGTGACAATCAAGAATAGCATAATGGGGCGACAACCAGTCCATGCCCAGAATAATATCAAAATCGACCATCCCGAGCAACAATAGATCCGCTCTGGTCTCAAAATCACAAATGGTAACCAAACACGACCGATATACACGGTCCACGACCAAAGAATCACCCACCGGAGTGGAAACATAAATGGGGGCACTCAAAGAATCCCGAGGCACACCCAGATGAGAAGCAAAGTAAGAAGACACATATGAAAAAGTGGAACCGGGGTCGAATAGAACCGATGCCTCCCTGTGACTAACCAGAATAATACCTGTGATAACAGAGTCAGATGCAACAGCCGCAGCGCGATCAGGAATAGCATAGAATCTGGCCTGTCCCCCTCTCGAGGGCGGCCTCGGAACCACGACCCCCGCCCTCGGATGACCGGGCGAGTGGAGTGGCGGTGCGGGGCTGGAATGATAGCCTGCTGACCCTGAGAGCCACGTTGATGCTGCGAAGACTGGTGAGGTGCTCCCCTCCTACGCCTGGGGCACTCCCTAACCAGGTGGCGAGTATCCCTGCACTCAAAACAAGCTCTGAGAGGACGCGGTGGCTGTGACTGACCGGTCTCAACCCCACTAGTCTGACCCCTGGAAGGACCCCGCGCAGGAGGTGCACTGGAAACTGGGGAGCATAATAAGGCTCCTGTGGTGCTGGAAGACCTGGAGTGCTACCGGCTGCGGGCAATGCTGAGTGAACTGGACGACCGGAATATCCCCTGCCAAAACGACCGGCTGCTGAAGTGCGGGCACCAGAGAAATGGCCCGACTCACGAGACCTCTTGGCCTCTCTATCTCCACGCTCTCTAGGGAGCATACTCTCGATCCTCCTGGCAATGCTAACTGCCTGCTGATAAGATATATCTGTCTCCAACTCTCTGGCCATGCTGGATCGGATAGGCGGAATCAGGCCCTCAATAAATCTCCGCACTCTCTCCCGAACCGTGGCTACCAAGGCCGGTGCATGCCTGGCCGGACGGGTGAAACTGATGGCATACTCCGATACTGACATGGAGCCCTGTCGCAACAGCTCAAACTCCGAGCGCCAAGAATCCCTAAGGCTCTGGGGAACAAACTCCGTCAAAAACAGATTTGAAAACTGCGTCCAGGTCAACGAAGCGGACTCCTCCGGACTATCCAACTCATACGTGCGCCACCAATCATAAGCGGTCCCACGAAACTGAAATGAAGGAAACCCCGCTGGTCTCCACAATCCCCATAGTACGAAGAATACGATGACACTCCTCCGGAAAACCCAATGCATCATCTGAAGCCAACCTACTGAACACTGGAGGGTCATATTTCTTGAACCTCTCCAATCTACGCTGCTCGTCCTCAGAGGCAGCTGGCCCACCTCCGGGCTGTGCTGGGGCGGCAGGAGGCATAACCAAAACATCTGGAACCTGTCCCACCGGCACACGCTGCTCCGGTGTAACGGCTGCGGGAGTCTGGGCCCCTCCCCTGGCCTGAGATGTAGCTGCGACGAGAGGAAGCAGTCCTGCCTGGGCCAAAGTGGTATACATGCTCATGAGCTGAGCCAGGGTCTCCTGTAGTGCTGGAGTAGTAGCAGCTGTAGTCGGTGTACCAGGTGCCTGCGCTCCAACCTGGTCTACCGGTGGCACCTCAGCGGCGGCGCGCGATGGTGCTGTGGCTGCACCTCGGGCGCGTCCTCGTCCTCTACCTCGGCCCCGGCCTCTGACGGCAGCAACAGGGGGCGCGGGTACCTGATCATCGCGGTTAGCTCGTGTCCTCACCATCTGTGAGAGAATAGAAAGCGGTAGTTTAGATTTTTGATGCCAAAAATGTCGCACGACAAGGAATCCAAAAGAAATGAAGAGTTTCCTAAACAGTTACATAGCCCCTCGTAGATAAATACAGACGTCTCCGTATCGATCAGCGAGACTCTAAGTAACCGGTCCGTGTCCCGTGACTCCTATGAACCTAGAGCTCGATACCAACTTGTCACGACCCTAGTTCACCAATTGTGAACATGTCGTGATGGCACCCAGTCCCCACGACTAGGTAAGCCTAACACGTTGCGGAATATACAGGTTATAAAATACTTAAATAAGGAACAGCGGAAAATAACACAAAAAGGTATGTAATCCGTGCCGCTTGGCACATACATCCGTCATACAATAAATAGAACACTACCAAGATCCGGAACCCCACGGTAACACAGACTAAAAGAGAAATACAACTGTGGCTCTATGAGTAAAGAGTATCTAACAACGAAATGAAGAACAATGTCAACTAGTAGTACTAGAATAGAAGGGAAGCCTCCGGATCCGCGGACGTAGCAGATCATACCTCGAAGTCTCCCAGAAAGCTGCGGAATCACCTAGTACGAGCCTGCTCGGATGTACCTGGATCTGCACAACAAAAGTGTGCAGAAGAGTAGCATGAGTACACCACGGCGGTACTCAGTAAGTGCCAAGCCTAACCTCGATGGAGTAGTGACGAGGAAGGTCAGGGCCCTACTGAGAATAATAATAACATGATGATAACAAAATAAACAATTTAACAGATAACAACAAAATTTCCAAAATAACAACATTTACTGAAACTGTCTACAATCAAGCTAATAACAAATAACCAACTCAATAAGCAAGTCCAGGATCTGTGGGAATTGAACCCACAGTCCCATTCTCAGTACCTCTGGGTCTCCGGGAATCGAACCCGCATCTAGTATCTCAATAGCTCAGGATCTCCGGGAATCGAACCCGCAGTCCTTACCAATAATCAATAAATCTCAGGATCTCGGGAATCGAACCCGTAGTCCACATTTCAATAAATCTCGGGATCTCGGGAATCGAACCCGTAGTCCACATTTCAATAAATCTCAGGATCTCGGGAATCGAACCCGTAGTCCACATTTCAATAAATCTCGGGATCTCGGGAATCGAACCCGTAGTCCCTACCAATATCACTCCGGGTCTCTGGGAATCGAACCCACAGCCCTGGGTCTCCGGGAATCGAACCCGCAGTCCACAAGCACAACAATTAAGGAATACACAGAGAGAATGAATTATGCTGAACTATAACTTCACCGAAAAATAGTGTCAATAATTATCTAGGAGTTCAAATAAGGCAATTAGGCAACTAAATAGTTAAGGCTACCTAATCATGTTTTTCTATCCACTACCGGTGAAATATCAAATTAACAGCCAAAGACAGGAATACCGCTCATCGAACATTTTTAATAAATACGTGTTCAACAACCAGCGCATGTACACGCCCGTCACCTCGCGTACAAGGCATTAAAACTATCACATAATATCCTAGGGGTGAAAATTCCCCCACACGAGGTTAGACAAGCCACTTACCTCAATTCCGGTACAATACCGCTAAGCAATAACCCTCTTGCCACGAATGTCGGCCTCCACAAGTGTAGAATCTGATAAAAATCAATAGAATCACATCAAAATAGGCCAATTGGGCATTACCCAATCAAATTAACTCAAAATACACCAAAATCCACAAGTTGCCAAAACCCGACTTCCGGTACGCTTATCGAAAAATCACGAAAATTATATATTCGGTTTCCTTATCTCAATACGAGTCCGTGCATATAAAATTTATCGAAATCGGACTCCGTTTGCCCATTCAAATCAAAGATTTTCTAACATTTAGGGCTAGGGCTCAAACCCACCTTTAATCTTCCAATTTCAGTGAAATAATCACGGATTTCATGATAAACCAACGAATTAAGGTCAAGAAACTTACCCCCGATGATTTCCCGATGATATCCCAACGTTTTCCCCTTCAAAAACCTCTCTTGGAGCTCAAAAATGGCGTTTTTGTGTATGGGGGTCGCGGGTGTTATGTTCCTGAACTTAAGCTCACTGCCAGACATTTTCCTTCATCGCGTTCGCGTGGCCCGTCACGCGTTCGCGATGCTCTAACCCATTTACCCTTCGCGTTCGCGTGACGCCACTCGCGTCCGCGATGCACAGCCGGCTAAACCTTCGCGAACGCGGCGCTAGTCCACGCGTTCGCGATGACCTTATTTCCCATCCAACCCGCCTTGCTCTTCGCGAACGCGACACGGGGATCGCGAACGCGGTGCCTCCCCTTCTTCCACTACGCGAACGCGACGCCTTGGACGCGAACGCGATGCTCTGCAGCACCCAGCCTACGCGAACGCGAACAAGGCCCTCGCGAACGCGATGGCTTAAATCTTGCCCAGTGATCTGCAGTTTTTCTGCAGATTTTTCATGCTCCAAAGTGTCGGATGATGGTCCGAATTCATCCCGAGGCCTCCGGGACCCCAACGAAAACCACCAACATACTCCAAAACACGATACGAACTTATTCCAATCATAAAAACACGTCTAACAACATCAAAACCCATAAATCACATCGATTCAAGCCTAAGTTTCTTAAAACTTTCCGAATTGCATATTTGATCAAAAACCCGACCAAACGACGTCCGAATGACCTGAAAATTTGCGGACATATCCAAAATCACATAACGAAGCTACAGAAATTGTCGGAATTCCATTCCGACCCCGGATCAAAATCTCACCTATCGATCGGATTCGCCAAAATTTCAACCTTCGGCATTTCAAGCCTAATTGGGCTACGGACCTCCAAAATACATTCCGAACGCGCTCCTAACCCCGAAATCACCTAACGGAGCTAATGGAACCATCGGATTTCCGTTCCGAGATTGTCTTAACACTGTTCCGGCTATGGACCATTTTCTAGTTTCAAAGCTCTTATTTGGGGACTAAGTGTCCCAAAATGCTCAAATTTTCGGAACCGACTCTCCCGGCAACCCACAATAGCAGAAATGAACTTTGGGGAACAGTTAAATTAGGGATAGGGGCGTAATTTCCTAAAACGACCGGTCGGGTCGTTACACCTTTCAGGCCCACTCAGCTAGAACAGGGAATTCCACCCTAGATAATCTCTCTCAATGTACACATCTAGTACGGGCTCATATTATGCTATACAGCTAGAGCTACGGCTGAGTGTATGTTTCCAACATGATATAAGGGTCACCTAGCTCTATAGGTTCCCTAATGCTCTACAGATCGGCACAAGGCCCCAAACATGGCTATTAACCCAATTGTATAGTTATAATCTTAGTAACATTCATACAACACAGTATTCTATTAGCCGGGAAGGACTAAGTCCGAACCCCCAATCACAATGTCACCACGCCCGTCATAGAACGCGTGTCTCATCTCAATATAGCACTGTGAAGTGCTAGTACGGGGTTTCAAACCCTCAGTACATTGTTTACTACTACCACTCACCTCGAACCGGTAGAAGCTTCAATCCGCCTTACGCTTGCCTCGCAAATCAATCTCCTCGGGTGCCAAATCTGCTCAAAATCGTAGAGAATGCATCAATATACGCTAATTTCACGAAATTCATTCGAAATAACCCAATTTATACCAAAACCCACAAGTTGTCAAAACCCGACTTTTGGTACACTTGTCAAAAAATTACAAAAATCACATATTCGGAATCCTCATCTCGATACGAGTCTAGGCATATAAAATTTACCAAAATCGGACTCCATTTGCCCACTCAAATCGGTGTTTTTCTTTAATTTAGGCTTAGGGCTCAAACCCACCTTTAATCTTCCATTTACAGGGATTTAACCAAGGATTTCCTGATAAAAACGCGTAAAGGAACCATAAAACTCACCTCCGACGATAACCCGGTGATCTCCCAGAAATTTCTCGCCCAAATCGCCCAATTCGCCTCCAAGAACCGAGCCCCAAATGTTTTGCAACTTATGAAATTTTAACTCTTCTGTTATTTTTAACACAGGCGCGATTTCCGCTTCTGCGGACCAAAATCCGCCTCTGCGAGGCCGCCTCTCCGACCAAATGGTCGCTTCTGCGAAAACACTCCTAGCCGCCCAGCTCCACTTCTGCGGCCCAGGTCTCGCTCCTGCGAGACCCCCTTTCCGCTCCTGCGAGCCTTACCGCTTCTGCGCATCAGAGTCCGCTCCTGCGGACTCGCTTAGGCGACAAGTTTTCCGCTTCTGCGGATTCTCCCCTAACGAGCCCGGACCGCTTCTGCGGTCTTTCCTTCCGCACCTGCGGTGCCGCCCTTGCGGACCAGGATCCGCCTCGGCGAACCCCGGCGCTTCTGCGCTCATTTTCAGCTCCTGCGGGCTCGCTCCTGCGCCCCCATTTCCGCAGGAGCGAAAACAACAGAACCAGAACTCTTCAAACCCTGCAATTTCCATGTTTTTCTCCCGATTTACCATCCGAAAACACCCCGAGGCCCCAGGAACCTCATCCAAACACACCAACACGTCTTAATACCTTATTCAAACTTGATCCAATCCTCAAAACACGTCTAATAACATCAAAACCCATAATTCACATCGAATTCAAGCCTAAATTCCTTAAAACATTCCGAATTACACAATCAATCAAAAACCCGACTAAACGACGTCCGAATGACCTGAAATTTTGCAGGCACATCCAAAATCACCTAACGGAGCTACTGCAACTGTCGGAATTCCATTCCGACCCCGGATCAAAATCTCACCTACCGTTCGGATTTCGCCAAAATTCAACCTTAGCCAATTCAAGCCTATTTCTATACCGGGCCTCCAAATTCAATTCCGATCGCTCCCCTAAGTCACAAATCACCCCCCGGAACTAACCGAATCATCAGAATCCAATTCCGAGCCCTCTAACCAAATAGTCAACTCCGGGTTGACTTTCCTTATTCAAGTTTCCTTCAAAAGGCTATATGCCTCATTTCCAATTCAATTCACTCCTAACTTCCCCGATAAACTCTAACACTGATATAAAAGCATGAATCATGTATTTACAACATAACGGGGTGGTAATTACCGTGACGACGGGCCGGGTCGTCACATTCTCCCCTCTTAAGCAAACGCTCGTCCTCGAGCCGGTCAAGAAACATACCTGAAGTCTCAAATAGCTGAGGGTATCTGCTCCGCATCTCCTGCTCAACCTCCCAAGTAGCCTCCTCTACGGGTCGACCTCTCCACTAAACCTTAATTGATGCAATCTCCTTCGACCTCAACTTCCTTACTTGGCGACCCAAAATAGCAATAGGCTCCACATTATAGGATAGATCACCATCAAGCTGAATGGTACTGAAGTCTAATACATGAGACGGATCCCCAATGTACTTCCGGAGCATAGACACGTGGAATACTGGATGAACGCTGGATAAGCCGGGTGGCAAGGCTAACTCATATGCCACCTCTCCAACTCTCCGCGAGTATCTCAAAAGGACCAATGTACACGGGACTCGACTTCCCTTTCCTCCCGAACCTCGCGACACCCTTCATGGGTGAAACGCTTCGGCAATACTCTATCACCGACCATGAAAGACAACTCTCGAACCCTACGGTCCGCATAACTCTTCCGGCAAGACCGTGCCGTGCGAAGCCTCTCCTGGATCAACTTTGCTCTATCCGGAGCATCCTCTGAACTAACTCGGTCCCTATCAATCTATCCTCGCCAGGCTCAAACCATCCGACGGGAGATCTACACCGTCCGCCATACAATGCCTCGTACGGGGCCATCCGAATACTCGACTGGTAGCTGTTGTTGTAGGCAAACTCGGCAAGTGGTAAGAATTCGTCCCACGAACCACCAAAGTCAATCACACATGCTCGCAACATATCCTCCGGGATCTGAATAGTACGCTCAGACCTGCCCGTCTGTCTGGGGGTGAAATGCTGTACTCAACTCGACCCTCGTACCCATCTCTCGCTGAAATGCTCTCCAAAATTGAGAAGTGAGCTGAGTGCCTCTATCAGATATAATAGACACTGGGACCCCATGCAACCTGACAATCTCCCGAATAAAGATCCATGCCAACCGCTCCGATGAGTAAGTAGTACTAACTGGGATGAAATGTGCGGACTTAGTCGGCCGATCAACAATCACCCATACAGAATCAAACTTCCTCGCTGTCCGAGGTAGCCCAGTAACAAAATCCATGGTGATCCTCTCCCATTTTCACTCGGGAATAACCATACGCTGAAGAACACCGCCCGGTCTCTGATGCTCATATTTGACCTGCCGGCAATTGAGGCACTTAGCTACATGCCTAACAATATCCATCTTCATTCTCCTCCACCAGTAGTGCTGTCTCAAATCTTGATACATCTTCGCGGCTCCTGGGTGGATAGAATACCGCGAGCTATGGGCCTCCTCCAGAATAAACTCACGAAGGCCATCAACATTGGGCACACATATTCGGCCCTGCATCCTCAATACACCGTCACTATCAATGGTGACATCTCTAGCATCATCATGCTGAACTCTGTCCCTAAGGACAGCCAAATGTGGATCATCATACTGGTGCTCACGAATACGATCATATAGAGATGACCGAGATACAACACAAGCCAATACCCTGCTGGGCTCCGAAATATCTAACCTCACTAGCCGATTGGCTAGCACTTGAACATCATAAGCAAATGGTCTCTCCTCAGCTGGAATATATGCCAAGCTCCCCATACTGACCGCCTTCCGGCTCAAAGCATCGGCCACCACATTGGCCTTCCCCGGATGATATAATATAGTAATGTCATAATCCTTCGGCAACTCAAGCCATCTCCGCTGTCTCAAATTAAGGTCTTTCTGTTTGAACAAGTGCCGGAGACTACGATGGTCGGTATACACCTCACAAGACACACCGTACAAATAGTGCCTCCAAATCTTCAAGGCATGAACAATGGCGGCTAGCTCCAAATCATGAACAGGATAGTTCTTCTCATGTGGCTTCAACTGACGAGAAGCATAAGCAATGACCCTACCCTCCTGCATCAACACACAACCAATGCCAACTCCTGAGGCATCACAATATACAGTATAAGAATCTGAAGCTGTCGGTAGAATCAAGACTGGTGCTGTGGTCAGTGCTGTCTTGAGCTTCTGAAAGCTCTCCTCGCACTCCTCGGTGAGATAATATGATGTGTCAAACAACCCAATCACTCGGAACAATAATCCCTAATCACAACAATTTCCCACGATAACCAAATACCAACTGAAAAACCTTTTTCATTAGATAGAGTCTTATTCCAACACCGGGCCTCCAAATTCAATTCCGCTCGCTCCCCTAAGTCACAAATCAACCCCCGGAACTAACCGAATCATCAGAATCCAATTCCGAGCCCTCTAACCAAATAGTCAACTCTGGGTTGACTTTCCTTATTCAAGTTTCCTTCAAAAGGCTATATGCCTCATTTCCAATCCAATTCACTCCTAACTTCCCCGATAAACTCTAACACTGATATAAAAGCATGAATTATGTATTTACAATATAACGGGGTGGTAATTACCGTGACGACGGGCCGGATCGTCACATAAAGCGTCGCGGAGCTTGAGTTTTCTCTGGATCGAGGTGGGTAATACTTGTAAATGATGTCCTCAAGGTCAGTAAACCCCGAACTTCTACATCTTAGTGTTGTATTGAGGTGACTTGCACGCCGAATAACGGGCGTGGGGTAGAGCACCATTGGGGATTGTGACTTGGTCCGTCCCGCGTAATGAATAATAATACCTCATTACTTGAAATTGAATTGACATCCTAATAAAAGATATTAATTATCATGAATTGTGCTAATTATCATGCTTGGGCTTCGTGCCGATTATTTGAATCCTTTAGGGATTGGTATCACTGTCTTGATAACACTGTGCATATTTTTATCTAAATTTAAGGTTTTAAATGGTATTTTGCTATTCAGCGTTTTTATAAGGTTATGAAAAACTTGCACAAGGTCTTAATGATATTTTTAGTTGTGAGATAATATGATACTGTTGCCCGAGGGGCTTTCTTGATTATTTGTTAGACTGATTGGGGCCGAGGGCCATATGTCAGGATCATGACGATTTATGTGAGCATATGCATACACATGCATGGATCGGACTGCACGCCGCAGTAGTATATGGATCGGGCTGCACACCGCAGCAGGTGTGATATTGATATTGCGCTTGGGTTGTAGGAGCCCCTCTGGAGTCTTAACCCCCACAGTGAGCGCGGGCGCCTTTGCATGGATCAGGCTGTACGCCACAGCGTCATATGCATTTTAGCATACATACATTGGTTTACGTGTACTATGTGGCATAACATTTAGCACTCATACATTACTGGAACACATGCATTATTTGCCTTATTGACCAGATCTCCTGGTGGTATTTGTTAAGGAGTGCTGAGCCCAAAGGGCTGATTTGAGTGCAGACTTGCACTGCTTGAGATTGTACCTAGGTATTGGTATGTTATCATGAAAGAAAGAAAGCTAAAAGTGAGATTTCTAAATAATTTACTCATATATGCTGAAAGGGAATAAAATGATAGTGTGTTGAAGTTTAAAGGTAGTTCTGTATTGTGTATCATGAGATAGTGCTTTGCGTGGTTTCCTTTTCTTCAGTATTATTTACTTTTATTACCGCTGAGTTGGAAGTACTCACACCCGACTTCCTGCACCTTGTGTGCAGATCCAGGTACATCACAGCAGAGCTGATTCTATAGCTGCTCGGGAGTGCATTTGGACAGTTGAGGTAGCTGTCAGCATCCGCAGGACCTGACTCTCCAGTTTATTTTTTTTGTTCTGTCCATCCCACACTTGTGCACAGTTATATACACTATCACAGTTTATAAATTCTGGTAGAGGCTCATGACTTGTGACTCTTGTTCCGTTGGGAGGTTGTACTGGTTTGAGTATTTCTTTATGATTATTCTATCGTTGTTTATGCTTTAAAATGGGATAAATTGTGAGCTGATAGCTCTGTGTTTCTATTGATTGGTCAGGCTGACCTAGCAGTGTGCTGGGCGCCATCACGACCGGGTTTTGGGGTTGTGACATCAATCTATGTCAAGGAACAAATAGTGAATTAAGGAAAAACCTTCGGACTACAACATCAAAAGTATTATTACGAGAATTTGTTGAGTAAAATTATATTCTTGAATTGCTTGATAAAAAAAATGAGTTGATGATATTGTTGATAACCTTTAGTCTCAACTCTACGTCTTTCCTACTTATATACAAGTCCAGTTATTATATATTGTGAATAACTTTTCAAGATACTAGAAGTAACTTTTGTGAGGCTTAATAACTATTTTTTATTTAGTTATCATATACTTTTCCTTTTAAGAATCTTTTGTTTAAAACTGCTTTGAGATTTTACTTATAAGTCCCTTTATTTTAATAGAAATTTTATACATTAAAATTTAGATAATATTATTAATAACAACAGAATAAAATTTAAAATAAAAAATATTTCAACCGTAACAAATTATATATCTTCTCTTATATTACAAAAAAGAAAGCGAGAAGACAAAAATAGTAAACAAAGTAATATACTAATAAAAATTTCTATTAACAATATAATAATACTAAACGTTGGATAATATAATAAAGAAAAATATTAAACAAAAAGTTATTCACTAACTATATAAGTACTTTTAATTTAATAGATATTTTATTATTAGGTATATCGTATTGACAAATAAGATGACAATTGAAATTTATTAAAGTAATACGATCTAATATGATCAAATTAAACAAGCCGATCATCATTTAGTTTAATTAATATTTTTTTAATATTGACCACGCATCGCGCGAGTACGACTACTAGTATTTTCTTATATAAGAGATCCAATCAAAATTGATACCCTAATCTTATGCCTAAAATCGTGCAGCTTATTTACTTAAGGATTTGTTCCTTATTTAGCATGTGTTCTTTAATCCCCAACCCAGTTGATTCCGTAGTTTACATCTTTTTGGTTTATGTTTTTATTTTCATGTTTGAATATTTAAATTTACTTTTACTATATTATAGAAGAGCCGGTGGTTTTGACCTGTATGCTTAAGAGTCCTTTTGGAAAAGCTTGGGGGCATTTATGTCATTGCACATTAAATCTTACAAATAAATTATTTATGTGTCTTATTTTCTCTACACAACCATTAGGTGTAATTTTAAAATGAGCCCACGTCTGTTCTAGGAGCATATTAGATTTTCCTTCAATTGAGTAAAATATGCTTTAAGTTTCTAATAAGCTTTCAAGTTCTGGATTACTTCTCTGCTTCTCTTCCTCTTCCTCAAATTTCTCCTACTTGCATGTAGATTTAATCAATGTTAACCATTATTTTTGCTAAAAACCTGATATTGAAAACAATCTCTTCCTCTTTAACTTTAATTTTGTACTTTTGTATTTGTATTTGTTTTTCTTTATTTTGCCTTTTTAAATAGTTTCACCCAACATGCAATTTTTTGGTTGAGATTAATGGCTTCTCGACCCCAGTCCATTGATGATATTGGTATGAGTATTAAACCTAAATCGAAGGAAGAAAACTTCGGGTATAGTGTTGTCGTGCTTACTCAAGTTTCAGCGGCTCCGTTCATACTTCTTTTCTGCCCTCTTCAACTTAAATTTTGTACTTCTCTGTTTGTTTCTCCTTCTTTTGCTCTTTCAATTAGTTTTAACCCACATGCAAATTTAAGTTCGTTGATGATACTGGTATAGGTATTAAGCCTAATTCAAAAAAAAAATTAGGTATTTGTTCATGGGTTCTGTTAAATTTTGCAATGTCACGGCTGATTTTCCTCATCCTTAGCTTTTTCCCCTCTTCTAATTTTTGTACTATCTTCTTTAGGGTTCTGTTCATAATTTTAATTTTGCGCCTCCACGGTTGGTATATGTTAAATTGAAGGATAAAGAGGCATTTTTAAACTCAAAGCGTGCAGAATTTCGGATTTTTTTTTTGTTTCAAGGTTCTTGGCATCCTTCTTGCTTTCGATGAATGGTGTGTGTTAAATCGAGCAATAAAAAGGTACTAAGGCATTTTAAACACGACACATGCTCAGTTTTGATTTTTTTTTTGTTTTCTCAGATGTTCGCCTTGCGACTGAACTTCTTATGTTGGATTTGAGAACGCCAACAGCTAATAAACTTGAATTTAAGAAAGGTGGTTGCTATGGTTCTCGAATTTGATGATCTTCACATGTTAACATTTGTACGAGTTGAATCACTGAGGGTCTTAAAGCGACAGAAGCTCGAATGCATAGTAGCCCCACTTTTAGGACCTTTGATGTCTCCTCTCCCGGAAAACAGAGGGTCTAATGCTTCAATAACTTAATTTGTTGTGTTGAGTTTTCACACCTAAAATAATAAAAAATTTACAAAGTTTTGGCAAATTCAACTTAATGCTGAGAACAGCATATTAATACCATGTATGATCACTAAATTTTATTTATTATAACGATAGTCGCAAAACTATTTTTTGTCAAAAGTTGTTAATTTAAAGTTTTTACTTATGAAACTATTTGTGAGGCGCCTTAGCTCTCTCTAAGCATTATAAACGGTATGATCAAACTGGTTGTTAACTTTGAGGATGTACCAACTCTTCAGCTTTATCCTTTATTTTTGTAGAGTTATTTATTGCTAATACTATTTTGCTCCCGATTTATTCTCTTTGTTATTGCAGTTCTTGCAATTGTGTTATTCAGTAGTCTTCCGATCAGAAGGTAAACTTTGTGACCTACTTCTTATTTTAAAGTTTTTGATACCATTTGCTCAATGAAGGGCCGGCTTGGCTCAGCGGTAAGCTTGCTTGCCGTGGTGTGTCAGGTCGCGGGTTCGAATCAGCCTCTCTGCAAAGCAGGGGAAGGCTGCCTAGAGTATTCCCCAGACACCCACGAAGTGGGTATTGAACTGGGTCGGCCCTTTTTTGCTCAATGTTGTTTATTAGTGGAAGAAACAAAAAAGCCGACGTTCTGAAATGCAATTGTTAGTATGGTATCTTTAGTTTTGGCAAGAGAGAGAACTTTTACACCGTCCTTGACCTTAAGGTTTCTCTCTTTGCTGTAGTTAACCTTAAACAACATAAGTTTTGTTATGGCTTACCACTATTAATGAAACTGCTGAATCGAGCTACTAATACTACTGGCCTACTTTTTTTCTTAACAGGAATCTCATATATAAAGCAAAAGCTATCATTTCAACAGTATTCAAATGCTAGAAATTCTTCTCAAATAAGATTTATTTTTAACAGGTTCAAAAAAACCCTTCTGGCATTTCTTTGACAACGGAAATTATTCATGTTAAGGTACAATAACCCACTGCTGAGATTGAACCGATGAGAGAAATTCCAGCAATGGAATTTAAATTAGAAAGTTGAGCAAGAACTATGGCTGAGACAGTGAACACAATGCACCACTCTGTTGTACTTAGCAGGGTTAAATGGCAATGATTTTATATAATGGGCAGTAGAAAAAAGATTCATAACATGATAGGTAACTGGAGATGTCTTGCCCATTACAAGAAAAGTGCTAAAGTTCACAGAAACCGATATTAGACAGGATAGGATAATGAAGGCCTGACATCAAATTTAGCAATGTTATGCAAATACCTTGCTTAAACGGATAAAACCAATTTTGATCCTTACCAGCACGTTTGGTATAAAGCAAACACATTTTGATTTGTCAAAACCCCATCTAGGAATGGTCTTACAATAAATAATGTTAATGCTTGATAAGGACAATACTGATATAGGAGCTGCGTTGAAGAAACTTTGAATTTCTTCTGGATAGTATTGGTCAAGCCCAGGTATGTGACTTCCTCCTCCTCTGCCATCTTCACTGTTTTAGTGCTTAAAATAGCGGCGAAATGCTACCATTGTTTTTTTTTTCTTCTTTCTCTTCTTCTTTTCAGACTTTCAGTCCTTAAAATTGCATTGAAATGCTCTCCTGTTTTTTTTTTCCTTTTGCTTTATAATTAATAAATTATTGCTTGAGATTAAATAAGTTATTATTTTTGTTTTCTCTCTTCGCCCTTTAAGCGAAAAGGGACTTGTCACTTTTTCCTCGCTTCACGCTCTTCACAACACTAGGGATTAGTCGAATAACATAAAAAAAAATTATGTAAGAAAATTAACAAAAAATACATAGTTGTAACTGGTGGCGGTGAAAAGCTGCCACATAAATATATGTCATAACATTGTTTTTGAAAAGATGAGTTTAGTGCATTGTGGAAAATTAGAACTTACTAAAACGGAGATCGGTCATGCTAAATTTACATCACTCCATGTTAACAGGATATATAAAAAATAAGATAAACCTACTTCTACCATGATATCCTTCATGCTAAATTTACATCACTCCAATTTACATCCCGGTAACATGGAGTGATGTAATATATACTTTTATAATATTAGGCCTTTTAGTCAATAGCAGATAGTTCATTAAGGGAATGGAATTGATGAAACAGGAAATAAGGAATGACATTAATGAAACTCACCATATATATATATATATATATTGAATGAAGAACTGTGTTGATAAAATACACATACTACCTCGATATTTGCTAAAAACACAGCTAAGAGAAAAATTATTCAAGGTTATGCATCTTCCTATTGCTTTACTCCTTAACATTGTTCAGCTTCCTTCAAATATTTCGAAATTTTAAAGATTTCAACTGCACTTTAAACAACTACCAATGTTATTATTCCCTTTGACCTTATCATAAAAAATATTGCACTTTAGAATTGCATCTTTCATCTTACTGTATGACCCATTCTAAGAGAAAAGAATAGATAGCTGAAACTTGAGATTTTAGTACGACTGCTTTAGACTTTTGTGAACAATAGTATGGGGTTTAGTAGATAATTTCCTTCTAAATATAATAAAGCAATTTGTTTATATGTTACCATTGTTAATAGTTTACATGCTAATTAAGGAACCGATTTATTAGTCTACATGTTGTACCAACTACTGAATTGATTTGAATTACTGTTACATTTGCATTTAAATTCAGAATCTTTGTTGCTGCTTCTGTGCTTTGATGTTCCATTTCAGTTTCCCTTATTCTCTTTTGCAATTGGATAAAAATGCACTTTTGCGGAGAATTCTCTTGACGAACTTTCAATTGAAACGTTGAAGTTTTCCATTCTTACAATATTCCAAGTGTTTGTGGTTGCTTTTGTACTCAATTGTAACATTTCAATTTTACTTCTTTTTTCTTTCTGAGTTTTTGGATATAGATGCATTTCTCGTGAGAATTTTGCTATAACTTGAGGAATTTTTTAGGAAAACTTAAAGTCTGTTCAGTCTTGCATTTCTATGCAAAATCCTTTTTGTTGCCTCTTTCATTTATAATTGCAGCTTTCATGTTTAAAGTACTATGTAACTATCCAAGAACTTTAACAGTGTTCTGTTTGCATCATCGTCACCTTTGAACAAAAATTATTATGTGTTTGCGTCCGCGCTACTACATAAGAAATCCTCTAGCAGGACGTAAAGTTTATGTGTGCCAACATGTTTTGTATGTGCGGGTGTGTGTGTATGAAGCAGTCACATAGAAATACTCTAAGAGCTCGCAAAGTGGATATGTGTGTTTAATTGAGAAGAATCCGTGGAGTTTTCTCAAGTATAGCAGCTATTGCTGCTGTCACAGGAAATGTTGGAACAATTGATTTTCGTTATTTATTTTTTGCTTTTTAATTTTTTTGGGGATATTATTGACATTGTTTCATTGTATTAGGGTTTAAAGACATTTTAAAGTTGATGTTGAAATTGTCATATGAATTTGATCATGATTTGGAAATTAAGTGAAATGAGCTAAATATAATGGAATTGATACAGTGGATTCTTTTAGTGGACTTCAAATACTTTGGGACTGAAGTCCCTATGATGTGTGAATCACTCACATGAGAAATCTTCCAAAAGCTCACCAAGTGTGTGCCAGTGTGTGAAGCACTCACATAAGAAGATTTATTTAGTGTTTGAACCAATGTACTTCGAGGGATTGTGGATTTGATTTATCCATTTTTCATGTCATACTCTACTATGTATACGGGATACTACCATAGTCTGTCTTAACATAATTTCCTATGTTCACTAATTGGCTATTGTTATTAGCCTTTATGTTGGCTTCTTTTGACAATGAAATATAACATATTTTTTTATTTGCAGGCATTTTTGGTCAAGAACCACTAAAAATACCAGAAAGAAGATCAAACATTGCATACACATCACATTACTCTTTGTTAATATATAAATAGTTATGTCATATCCGTTGTAACTACTATGGCACTTAAAAGCATCCCTTAATATGATGCTCTCATGGATGTAAATATATATTTGATCAAAATGTATGTAAATAGGTATTTACCAATTAGCATGCACAACATTAATTTTCATTAGCACAATAGTAGTTGAAGAAAGGGCTAAAGGTGGGCTTGGGGAAGGAAAAAAATGAATTTAGAAATTCCGAAAAGGAGGAATAATCCCTTTTCTGTCTTTTTGTATCCGTAGTGGAATAATCTTTAATGATATATACTAGGTTTTGTACTGTAGATATTTTACAAATATATTAAATATATATACTAGATATATGCACAAGTTTAATTAGAAAAACATTTATGGTATATTCTAGTATAAATATTTTATATCTTACACATGGCATGAATATACCAATAATTGTATACTAGTTAACATAATTTAAAATTGTTTGAATTTAACATATATATGTTACACATAATTTGCAAGTATGATACATATAATAATACTGGAATAATTTTGTCACTTTTTTGTATGTTTATTTGAATATATAATTTTATAAGTCTTGATTATACCATGTGTATGTATTTTATACATATTAAAATTGAAGTAAATAATATTTAAAACACATAGGAATATTATATTAGGTAAAAATACCAGATCCTAGATCCTATGTTATAAAAAATACACTATATATATTTAGGGTATATATGCTCAAATCATAAATATACTCAAATAAACTATTTGATACACTGTAAAAATACATAACATACGTATCAAATACATTTTAGTACACAATAAAAATACATAAGATATTGGTATGTTGTGCATCAATATCAAAAAATTTCCAACTCTATGAGATTTTCAAATGCCTTGTTCTGAAAAGGAGTAATGAAGAAACCTTTATATGAACCCTACAATTTCGAGAAAAAGAACGAAAGGAGAAGAATTTCTGGTTCATGATGCTAGAGAAATTAGTGGACAAATAATTTCTACACTTCTATTTTAGTTGAATATGGGAAACTTTTAAGCTCTAAAAGATGACCCTTTAAATCATGGGTCAGTTTTAAAAAACAAAAAAATCTGATGGTAATGTATTATTTTTAAAATATGCTATATATGTAAATGAATTTGCTCTTTTTAAATAAATAAATAAATAATACTAATTATTTAAATAATATTTGCTTACGGAGTAAAAATCCCGAAAAGAAGGAAGAGGTCTTTGTTGAAACTGGGCTAAGACCACAATTGGTCAAAGTGGCCCAATTGCCAAATCAGCCTAAACCAACAGAATCGTGAGAAATTTAAAAATAGTTAGATTTATCATTTGTCGTTGAAAAATAGCCAAGTTTTAAAAGTCATCAAAATTTAGCCATTTTAAATTTGAGTAAAAATATTATTCAAAATTCGAAAAAATACGCTCGCAAATTTTACGGGAGTTCCAGCATAAGTATGCTTAAACTCCCGTAAATTTTACGGGAGTTACAAGATAACTATGCTGGAACTCCCGCAAATTTTTTACAAGAGTTCAAGTATAATTCCGCAAATTTTACGGGAGTTCCAACAAGTATAATTATCTAGTATAATATATTGAAGTAAATTTTATAGGAGTTATCAAAGTATACCGGTCCAATATAATATGCTAGAGTTCATACACAAATATACCAGTACTCATGTATATTATACTGAACTGGTCCTTGTTGCAGTAAAATAGTGACTATTTTTTATTAACTTGATAAATACTTGCTATTTTTGATTGACGATTGTAAAAACTGGCTATACGATGATATTTTAACGGCATAATCCGCCCCCGAAACTGAGGGTCCCAAACGACGCCGTTTAACCAGCCGTCCCTAACTTCTTCTTCTCCAAACAGAACAGAGATTCAGCATCTCCTTCAAGAAAAAAGAAAAAAAAAACCGTAGAAGCCGTCACCCCTATCCCCAACTCTGTCAAGCACGAACCCATTCCTCTTTACAACCAAAGAAAACCCTAGCCGCCCTTATTCCCCTTATCCTATCCGAATCGAATCCCCTCCAGAATACCCAAAAATTATTCGCCTCATAAATCCTCACTCGTTCACACACTCGTTGATTTCTCTCTTCATCCACGATTTCTTCACAAAGCAGCATCCGAAAAAATAATGATTCAAAAATAGCTTTCCAAATTCAACTCTGAAATTTTTAGATCTGGTCCGATTTCTGTTGCATTACTTCTACAACTCCTTGGTGTTCGAGTTTGATTTGGATTTCTGAAATTGAAGCTGCATTTTGTTGATTCGGTTTTCGGTGAGCTCCAGCTTTCTCTTCGCCTTTATTTGGTTATGCAAGTTTGTCTTTACTGCTGTTTAGAGGTATTTATCTCAATCTCGAAATGTAATCGTTGTTTGGACATCCATGCGCTATAAATTTGCTGAAATTTGTTTGTGTATATTTCTCTGATATTTTCTGTTGGTTCATTGAATTTTTTTTTTTTTAAGTTTCAGCGCGAAATGAGATATTGTCTATGCTAATATAGAATCATGTTTATTATCTGATGCATCTGTTTGGTATTGTTGGATACTATGACTTTGATTTCTCAGTTTCGACTTCTTCCTTTAATATATAATGGTGCTGGGTAAAAGAATGTATGTCGACCGAAATGAAGTGTGGTTGATATGGATATTGATAGTTGAGGTTAGCTGCTTTTGATGCTATGAGCTTACTTCTTGAGTATTTGTATGACTATGCTTCCATCGACCACTCCCTGTAGCTGGCCCATAAAGAAGTGATCAATTTTTTTGTCCACCTATATAAAATGTCAATGATCTGTTCTTTGTGTAGTTTTGTAATTAGCCATCATCTGTTTCTTGCTTACCTTTTGAAATGCTTGGAGCTTTTAAAGACATTCCTCTGGCACTCCTGAATGAGTCATCCTAAAGAATGCCAATGCATATGTTTTTCTGCTTCCAACTTCTTTACTTTTAATTAATCAGATCTTTACAAATTGAAGCCAAAAGGTGGAATTCCAGAAATGGCGAAGTAATTGATAATAATCAAGTGTGAACAATGGAATCTTAAGTTGAAGAAACTGTGGTATATTAGAATCATTGGGCCATGTGATTTTATTGTGAGGTTAATGTGATTTTGGGCTTTTACATTTGATAAATCGTGACAAGGATTTTGGTTCGGGCTCAAATACAAGTTGAGCCCAAAGTCGAGATAATAGTTAAAAGATAAAAATCTATGCCTCTTCCCAATAAATATCCATAAACCCTTGGCCTTATAATAATCTCGAAGTTTAGGAAAAATAATAGAACACATATAGAGTTCTATAGGCGCATTTTTAAGCTATTATTGTGATTATGTATACGTTCGCATGATATGATTATGATTTTCAAAATTAAAACCAAGGTACGCGTTCGCGCGACTTTGGCCAAACAATCATAACAAATAATAAAGTGCTATTAATTGTGTAACGTAGGCGTGACATGATTTTATCGCCCCAAATAAAAAGGATTCACACGCATGTGATCTGTTCAAAGATAAATCCATAAAACGCCATAATTAAAAGCGGTAAAAAGGTAAAAGTACATAGGTTCTAAAATGAGTAATTAAATAATTTTATTAAGCCAGATATGATTAAAGTGTATGCTAAAACCACGGAATTTGGGAATGCCTAATACCTTCTCCCGAGTTAATAGATTTTCTTACCCGATCTTGGGGGGGGTAGTGCTTCTTAGATGAAGCCATGTGCTTCAAAGAAGTGTGAGCTTCAAGCAACGATGTGCTTAGCGATCCAAACAAGGATTAGTTGGTTCATTGAGTCTCTATTTTGAGGAGTTGGCTTTATTATATAGCATTAGATTAGTTATTTTATTTGCAACGATGTGCTAAGTGATCCAAAGGAGGTTTAGTTGGTTCATTGAGTCTCTATTTTGAGGAGTAGATTAAAATTCGGCTTTCTTATATAGTGCTCTATTAGATACTGGGATTAGTTATTTTAGTTGCATTTTAATTATTATTATAGTACTAAATTCATAGTATATGTTTCGTGGTTCCTTAAAATTTCAGTTTATTATGTGCTTCATTTCTCGATTTTCACTTCAAACGTTAGAGACCTTGTCTCTTTGCTGCGCTTCTAAGAACACGGAGTCTGATGTATTTTGTGATTTGCATTAGAAATCTCACTGAACCATTGTTGAGACAGCGTCTTCTTTGTGCAGTGAATCCGAGTATTGAGCTGCTTTCAGAACCAAGAAATGAACTTTGGCAGACTGAAGAATGTGCTAGCTGCTACAGCCATTGAAGGGGTAGCTGAGGCAAGGGCCAGGATATTTGGTCATGTGCTTAATCCAACTGGGCAGAGATCATCTCACAAGGTATTACGCAAGAAGCTTATTGGCGAAAAGGTATCACAATGGTACCCACATGATATCATGAAAGATGATCCTCTTGTGATGGCACGTCAAGAGCAAGAGCGCCTGAGCAAGCTTGAAATGCTGAAACGTCGTGGAAAGGGACCACCTAAGAAGGGCCAGGGTAAGCAGGCTAAGAAGCGCAACAAATAGAGTTGACGCTTTTACTGGCTTGCAAAAGGTATCAGCAGCTTTGGGCTGTTTCTAGTGTTACTGTTTGCAATTTGATATCTAAATTTTTTTACGTTTAGTGTCTTCTGCAACTCAAACATATGCTTTCAATACTCTACATGCTTGTTTCGACTTCTAATTCCCCCAAAATATTTTGTAAAACAGATTTAGTTTGTCAGACTGACTAATCTTTGGGGCCGAAGAGAGTAGTTTGTAATTCTACCATTTTTGTGCAGTTGTCTCCTTTGTTAATAATCTGGAGAATTCCTCTAGTATCAACTTAAATTTACTTATCATAAAGTTGATTGAAGGAGCGCGGTGGAGGTTTTTTGTTCTTATTTGTTTATTGTTATTCCCCAATTTTATCATTTTCTTTCATTTTTTTCCACGTTAACACTTCTATTAATCATGCAATTTTACCCCTGCCATTAAAACTGCTTTACCAACATTAAATGGGTGAAGTGCACCCATGTCAGATTTTTAGGCCAGTTGTTTAAAATATATTCACAATTTAGAATGTATTTAAAAATTAGTTAATTCTGCCAAACTTCAGGACTAAGTATCATGAATATTCTGAATGTTTGAGGGGGCATTTGTATCTACACTCAGTTTTAGGGTCACAATTGATTACACTCTCTTTGCAAAAAAAAAAAAAAAAGTCTACTCGCTTTTGGAATTACTTTGATATACCGGTCTGAAGTAGCATTGAACTTCAGAATTTTTTGATTGAAGTGTAACCTTATCAAAGCAAAATTTCAGATATTTTCTCTTGAAGTTTGGGTTGAAGAACTTCGATTTATTGTGACGACCCGGCCCGTCGTCACGAGAATTTCCACCCCGTTATGTTGTAAATACATGTTTTATGATTTTATATCAATATTAAAGCCTATCGGGTGAGTTAGGAGTGAATTGGATTGAAAATGAGGCATATAGCCTTTGTGAAGGAAACTTGAATAAGGAAAGTCAACCCGGAGTTTGACTATTTGGTTAGAGGGCTCGGAATCGGATTCTGATGATTCGGTTAGTTCCGGAAGGTGATTTGTGACTTAGGGGAGCGATCGGAATTGAATTTGGAGACCCGGTGTAGAAATAGGCTTGAATTGGCTAAGGTTGAATTTTGGCGAAATCCGAACGGTAGGTGAGATTTTGATCCGGGAGTCGGAATGGAATTCCGACCAGTTGCAGTAGCTCCGTTAGGTGATTTTGGATGTGCCTGCAAAATTTCAGGTCATTCGGACGTCGTTTGGTCGGGTTTTTGATTGAATGTGTAATTTGGAATGTTTTAAGGAATTTAGGCTTGAATTTGATGCGAATTATGAGTTTTGATGTTGTTAGACGTGTTTTGAGGATTGGAGCAAGTTCGAATAAGGTATTAAGATGTGTTGGTGTGTTTGGATGAGGTCCCGGGGGCCTCGGGGTGTTTTCGGATGGTTAAACGGGAGAAAAATCATGGAAATTTCAGGTTGAGAGTTCTGGTTCTGTCATTTTCGCTCCTGCGGAAAAGTGGTCGCAGGAGCGAGTCCGCAGAAGCGGATAAGGGAGCGCAGAAGCGCTTGGATCGCGGAAGCGGAAAGGAGCCCGCAGGTGCGGCACCGCTGAAGCGGATATTGAGCCGCAGAAGCGGCCAAGGGCTAAGGGGGAGTATCGTAGAAGCGGAAGGCTAGCCGCTTAGGCGAGTCCGCCGAAGCGGACACTTAGCCGCAGAAGCGGAAATTTCCGCAGGAGCGGTCGAGGCTTCGCAGAAGCGGACGCGCAGAGGCGGTCCGTATGTCGCAGAAGCGGAATTGGCCGGCTAGGCCTAGAACCGCAGAAGCGACCCTTTGGTCGCGGATACGGAAGCATAGAAGCGGAAAATGTTCCGCAGAAGCGAAAATCGCTGTAAGTAAGTGTATCAGAAGTTAGAAAAATTTCAGAAACATTTTAACATTTGGGGGTCTCGGCTTAAGGGCGATTTTGGGCGATTTTGAGGAGGAAATCAAGGGAAATCATCGGGTAATCAACTATGAACTCATATTATGATTAGTATTGATAATATCATGCAATTATATCATGAAAATGGAAGAATTTGGGGTGATTATGGAGGATTTAGCCCTAGTCTTGGACTTTAGAAAATCAAGGTTTTGAACGGGCAAATGGAGTCCGATTTTGGTAAAATTGATATGCTTAGACTCGTACTGAGACGAGGGTTCCAGAAATGTGAATTTCGTAAATTTTCGGAATGTGGGCCCGGGGCTCGGGTTTTGTCAACTTTGGGAATTTTGATGTAAATTGAGTTGTATTGATTGGGTGTCGTCCCATTGGCCTAATTTGTTGTATTTCTACCGTATTTGATCAGATTCTACGCGTGCGGAGCTTGATTCTCGTGGCAAGGGCATTGCGGAGTAGTCGTCACGCCGTATTGAGGTGAGTAATAGATGTGGGTGATGACCAGCGGGTTCGAAACCCCGGTATACCACTTTGTGACGCTGTATAGCGGCGAGACACGCACACTCTCGAGAGTGCGGGGTCGATCATGAATTGGAGACTATATATTAGTCCAACCTGTTGATACTGTATTATTGGCTATTCTAGAGCCGTCGAACCTCCTTCTCGGAGGGTTGCATATATATATTGTGATAATGGCTGCTCTTGAGCCGAGGAACCCCCTTCTTGGGGCGGTTGATTATACATGTGGGCCGTGAGCCAGGCTATTGGATCCCGCGAGGATCGTTATCATTGTCTTATCACATAGACATGCTAGTTTACTACTAGTCCGCAGCTATTTTTGTTATTATGCAAATTCCAATCTCTGGAACTTGATATTACTGTTTTCCAACCGAAAAATGATAAAAGAGTTTTCAAAAACTACTTTTGAGCCTGCGAGGCTGTATCTGCATATTAGCTGACTAGTAGTGGATCGGGCTGCACGCCGCAGCAAGATATATGTTGGATCGGACCGCACGCCGCAGTGATATCTCTATGAGATGTGCTTGGGCTGTAGGAGCCCCTCCGGAGTCTGAACCCCCACGGTGAGCACGGGTACCCAAAAATTGGAGTCGGGCTACACGCCGTAGCGGTCATATCATGCATTGCATTGCATTTAGCTACATCTGCTAGGCTGTTATGCTATTTATTGGTAATTGTTGGAACAGGTACGGTGAAGATTGATTCTATGACAGGGTAGTCGATTATAGCTTTACATAGTGCTTTATTGCGGATTTCTTATCCGCATTGTCTTACCCATGTTTATTACCACCGAGTCCGGCGATACTCATTTTACTCCCCGCACCTTGTGTGCGGATCCAGAGGTACCTCTCGGCGGTGATCCGGTAGTCGTGCGAGGCGACGTTTGTGGATATTCGAGGTAGGTGCAGAGTCCGCAGGACCCGATATTCCTTCCTATTGTCTTTTGATTTTGTATTGACATTTCTTTCCGCACTTGGTATTCTTGTAAACCTTTTATACTCATGTTCAGTAGAGGCTCATGACTCTTGACCCTTGGTCTATGGGAGTTGATGTATTATGGGACTTGGTTCCCTGTTTTCGTTATTTGCATCGCTATTACTTCGTGATTTAATTTGCTCAAATGGGTTAAGGAGAGCTTCTAGCTCCGTTATTGTTATTAATTGGTCAGGCTGGCTTAGCAATGTGCTGGGCGCCATCACGACCGGATTTGGGGTCGTGACAAGTTGGTATCAGAGC